>VZTZ01045102.1:1605590-1730249 GCA_013400955.1 Drymodes brunneopygia | reverse complement strand
AAAAAAAAAAAAAAGAAAAAAAAGAGGGGAACACACCCCTCCCTACAAGTATTTCTCCCAGAAGGAAAATGTTTCATTACCTGTTTGGAAAGAAAATTTGGAAAGAAAATAAAAATGGGGTAGGAAAAAACACAAAGAAAACCCACAATATCCCATAATGTAGGGGGGAAAAAAATCAAACCAAACCAACAAACTAATACAGGCAGATTGGTATGGAGCAATATATGTAACAGCAAGAACAACTCAGAAGTACTTTAAAAAGATTCCCCTTATTTTGACAAAGCATGAAAAAGTGAGAAGTGTTTAAGCACAAGCTGGCCTAGCTACAGGTCACTGTGATCCTGAACATGCAATTCTAACTTGGCCCAAGGAGAGGAGCATAGTCACTTTTAAGCAGAATACACGCACAACTTGAATATTCCTGTCACCTTTATTGGCTACATTTGGTTCTGAAGACACTAATTTCTGAAGGTGTCATTGCCTGCAGACAATAGTAGATAAGAAAGAGGAATTTTTCCACTGGAACAAGGATTATGAAGGGCCCCATTAAATAACTATGGAGATAAGTTAAAACATCCACTTAAAATATAGATCAGCCTTGAGCCTCACAAGCCCAGCTATCACTCACAGTGAGCACTAAGCACAGATTGCTGTAGATCACCCTACCCAAGTGTAAAGGCTCCTAATGCCTGCTGTAAAGTCTCCTTAAAAGAAGTAAACTATTGCATATCAGCCTTTCAACAGAGGTCTTTTACATTTACAGAACAGGCTCAGCACTGCATTTGGATGCATGAATTACAGATCCAGGGCAGTAAAAAGTCCCACAGAAAATAAAAATTAATTCACCTACTCCTTAACTATCAGCAAACTCCGCTAATGTGAAGAAACATGCTCATGAGTCAGACATTTCCACAAAGCAAGAATTTCTGTGCTTTTTCTACAAATTACTGTACATGTGACAATATATTCCTAATACAAATGACTGTGCTATAACAGGCCTGACTGAATTCAGCTCAACAGAAAACAATGCAAGGACTAAGATCATTAGGTACTAACTCCTCTCCTCTAAACCCAATTCCAGGGCATGAAGTCCTGCACAGCCAGGGTGCACACAGGTGGTTTTAAACTAAAGAGAGGGAGAGCTGAGAAACACGGTCCTTCTGGGCTTGCTGCTTACAACAAACCTCAGCTGAGTGCCATTGACTGTACAGCTGTGGTCCTGTTATTCCTGCATCTGCCTCCAGCAGCACTGGTTCTGCATCTCTCAGACTGACAGAACACGCAAGGCAGGGAAGACCTAAGATCCACTGGGCACCAGAACCAATTTTAACCAAAATGGCAAGAATGCAAATGATTGACCAGATGAGAGATAATATGTCCTTCCATGCCTTCAAGGATTTTCATGATGTCTAATGGCTTGAAGCCAAACTAAACCCTAATTCAATTCTAATTCAAAATTAAATCAGTTTCCTCTTCGTAAGAATATTTTACTCTATCCACATATCTAATCAGTTTCCTTAAACGCTTCGGTGTCAAAACTTTTTAGAGACCTCACGGAATCTGAATAAGCCCTTCCTCTGCCTTGGAGATTTTGGGCAACTTCTAGAAATTTTGCTTTGCAGAATCCATCGAAGTTGGACCCTGTGAGAACATGATCTTCAGGTATTGTGTTTGTGCAGTAATTTTTGCTTCAACCAGAGCATAAGGTACATAAAGAACTTTCTTCTGGGGGGGAAAAGAAAAGTTGTTCTTTTTAACAAAAGTACCTTACTTTTGCTGGAAGTTCAGTTATATTTTATGTAACACAGCATACTTTTGGGGTCTGCTCACTTAATGCCTTTCAGATTAACAGCTTATTCTAAATCTGCTTTTGCCAAGACCTCAATTTCTGGAATTTGCTTAGCTTTTATATTTAGAAATACCAGGCACAATACTAGTACCAAGTCTTCTACAATATTTTCAGTGGTTAAAAACTGATGCAAAGTAATAATTTTCCTCTTTGGCAGCACATTCCTCTTCCTTAACTGCCTTCCTTAACCTCCCATCATCCACCAAGACAAATTTTCACACAAGACAATGGCACTGATTTGCCTAAATTATTTATCTTCCATGTATAGTCAGCAGTTCTTCAAAGTCCACCTTGGATCTTTCAATTTTCCTTTTATACTTACTTTACTTTATATACTCTACTACTGATCAATGGGAGTTGAGTTTTCAAATTTTTATCTCAAACAGCTTCTCAAGCCTGCCACCTACCCAGAGTGAATTACTCCCAGCTAACTGCTTGCTAATTTAACTGCTTTTCCCAGCTTGCTTTCTTATGTTCCTCTATTGATTTTAAACCACATTCAAGGGACTGATTCACTCCCCCCTTGAACCCTCCCTTTTTCTTTTCTACTCTTACTTTTCCCCATTATAATATCAGGGATGCTGTGACTAACTTGTTCACTTTCTTGTAAGTTATCCTTTCTAAAGTTTACCATCATTCTCAAGATTTTCACCTTCTTGGCCCCTCTGAGCTCAATGATGTATTCATGCCCTACATCCACCACAGTCATGGTCACTCATGAAGATGTATGTGAGGTGAGGATCCCACAAACACCTTCAACCTTGCTGATGCTGCAACACCTTGACAAAGACAGGAGTGATTAAATAATCCTGAGCAGCTACTTGTGTCTGCAGCTATTTTAAGCCAGGCTCTGGAAAGAACACACATGCTGGTGACAAACCCCCCACCCACTGTCTCGCAGCCCCTGTCACACATGGCAATCGAGTAAAAAAGGACTTACTGCTTTGATCCTGCCCACAGAGACAATAATCCTTTTCCACAGGTCCACCAAGCACACACTAAGTGCCAAGTTCTCAAATACATCTTGGCTGCCATCCTTTCTAGACACAGGCACCACCAGCTGAGGAGCAGCACAGCTCCACCAGACGGGATCTCCATCCATCCCAGCCAGCCCCTGCCAGCCAGCACCAACCTGTGCAGGAGAAGGCAGCAGCAGGCTGCCACGGGGCTGGCTTCTTCCTAATGCCATCATTTAGCAGACAACTTATGCCCTACTGGAGGGTTTATGTATCCAATTAAACTTCCTGTAATTCTCATCTTGTGAAACTATGAACATTTTCAATGCTAGATTTTGGAATTATTCTCTCCCAAAGGGCTTTGAAGTTAATTATATCATAGTTGTTATTACTGTCTCAGCCACAGATACTGCTTGAACCCCATTATTGTGTGTGTTACTGAGGGCTAAAATAAGAATAGCTGCTGTTTCAGTGCGCTCTGGAGCCAGCCTTTCCTGCAAACTGCTTCTATAACCTTTGCCCAAGCATTATCTATGCTTGGTTTATATGCAGGTAGTTAACAGAGCCCAGTAGGGTAAACGGACTTATTACATTTATTAAATTGAATTCTCTCTATGCAGAACGTCCCCAGCATCCTGCAGTTTTGCTGGCTCTGGAGGCATTTTGGCATTTGGAAGACAGCACCCAGAAATTCCCTCCGCAACTAATAAGCAGGAACTATGAAAGCACAAGTTTCATGCAATTGCCTTCTGTATGAAAAATGAAAACTGTTTCTGTAACCTCTAAAGAAACCAAGATGCAATCAAGCTTATTGTAATAAGATGTTAAATTTATGATTATTCCTTTTTTTTTTTCCTTCTAGTAAGGCCCCCTAGCTTTGCTTTGCCAAAAGAAAACAACCTCTGAGGTGGCATATATGACACAGCACCGAAACCATATTAAAGAGATGTAAATAAAAAAAGCCCTAGGTGTAATATAATGCTTATTGAAGATGAAGAAAGCAAAGGTCTGCAAATTGTCAAATCCTGATTTAATGGTAGCAAGTCATTCTTAACTCTTAGTACAAGAATTTCTATTCCTAAGTTTTTATTCCAAACTACTTCTCTCCTTCAGTAGCACTTCAGGCTAAAAATTAAATTCCGGTTTTTTGCATCACATTCTGTACAGTAAGACACACAAAGCACATACACATCAGATTTTGTCTCACTCAGATCTGAGGCTGTGTGTTCAAAACTGTTCGATGGAAGAAAATCAATTAATATATTTTACAAGTCTTCTTTGTTGGTCAGATCAAAGCAGTAGTTTTCTAGTTACTTCCTGTCCAGAGGGACTGAGATAACAACTGCATCAAGGCTGCTGCAAATCCAACACTTTCTGGACAGACCAGCCGTCTTTCATGCCACAAAGCAAAGGCCAGGGCTCTTCAAACAGGCCAAAATCATCTTCCACACTCACATTCTGCAAGGAAATTCTTACATGGGGACCACACATACATGCAGCTGATAGGAAGGCTCCACAAGGCTGTGGATCCGTGCTGCCTGACACCTTATCAAGGATGCACAACCCTCATCTGCTTCAGCTTAGAAAGATGAGAAAAGGTGGGAAGGCTAACAATATTCTGCACGTGTTAATGAACCTGCAATAATTGCCTCTGCCAACCTCAGAAAGAAATCCAAAATATAAAGCAGAGGTAAACATCACTACCTCTCAGGTAAGCTGGGTCCATCACCACCCCTACCCAGCACTTGCTGCTTTCCTTGCATCCTGCATGATCCAGAACCTCCCACAGAGCCTCCTCATCCACCAAAAAATCCACGCTAAATTTATCACAGATTATGTGCAACTTTTCTTTTTATATCCAACGATTTTCTGACTACTAGAAAAGGCATGCTTTGCTAACCAAGGGTATTCAGTGCATGGCAGTTATGTAGCTACTTCCATAGGCTTTGTTATTTCTGCACTGGAGAGGCAGCAGGAGAGATCAGTTCTCACATTCAGCACAGCATTCACATGGCACAGACAGAGGGATATGGGACATTCTTCACCTCTTGGTGGTCCTCTATTACATCCCTATGGCTCTAAAAAACGTAAGTTTTGCAATTCAACCTTAGGTATTCAAAGGAAAATAGGCAAATAAATAAATTTCACCACCACAACACTTCTGCTTTCACAAGACAGTAGCTTTCTTTTGATTTTCATAATTCAGTCTTCAAAAAGCTCCTCTTCCTCAAACTTTGAGAGCATTTCCTTTGTAACTCAGAGCTTGTAACTTCTATGCATCCTCTTTACCAGGAGAATGGTCCCATGCTAACGGTCTGAGTCAAGATAAACCTGAATTTTAATAAAAGATCAACCTGAAAAGAAATAAATTATGTACCTCACACAAATCTGCCCTTTTCTAATGGAGACTTCTGCCAATAGCAGATGGAAAGACCTTTGAAAAATAAGACATCCCATATGCCATCTGCAGCAACTTTGAGCTCTGCTATTGAAATTATTCACTCTTTCCTTCCAGGCCTGCACCTTTACATGACCTTGAGTAGCACATAAAGAGGATAACACATAATGTGCAGCTTCTTGAGATACTATTCAAAAAACCTAAGGAAAGAAAATTACTGCTAGCTGTTTTTTCAATCCATTGGTGCATTAGTGTGCTGAAACGCGTACTTGGCGCCGCTGAAATCAGATTCAATGTACGTTTTAGCGTACTTAGGAGGAAAGCTATTTTAATTTGTTAGTTGCCAGAATGTAAAATCCTGAAGGGAAAAAAGCTTCCAGCAGAAAAACAGAAGAGATCTTAAAGGGGAAAGGTATTATCTAGCTTCATGAAAAACAAAAGAAAAGCTTAAAGAGGACCAGGTTAAGTACAGCTCCAAGAAAAGGAACAGCCCCTTCTTCCTCTACATGGCTGATGCTGGCGTGGGGCTAACAACACAAAATGCAGCACCTTGCTCATCAAAACCAAACATATTAAATTAGCAGCACAGCAACTCCTCAGCTGCCAAAAAACAAGGGAGATCTTAGTGACACATGGGTAACGTTCTCCAAGTTTTAAGCATTTACTTTTGGATATGCAATGGCACCAGATGTCCAAGCTTTTTCTTACCTGCACACTAATGCATCAAAGTGGCTTTGATGATATTCCCTCTGAAAGCTTGTGTGCTCCAAGTCTGCAGCTCTGTGTCCATCACTTCTAGGTGTGTGCCCAGCCCATTAAAGTGGACACAAGCGGAAAGTGATACAGGTTGTGGATTTACCCAACCAGCAAGAGCACACAACACCATGTTCATGCCAGTCCTATGTTTAGCCAGGCTATAGAAAAGCAGGACAAAGTCATCCGATGCCAGAGCTCATATCCCTGGCTGCTTGACCTCCAGGCAGTGCATGGATTCTGCATCACTCAAACCTGCCTTGGTTTTACCCTTGTGGGTTTTAATAATTATGCATATACACAGAGAGCTTGCAATCAGTGTACTCTGAATTAAATTTTAACCAATAAATGAAGTATTAAAAGCCACAAAATTTTTTATAACATTTTAATTGTGTATTACAGAACTCATCTGGTAACACCTAATTATAATTCTAAATGAGCAGCAATTAACAAGCTATTTTACGGTGCCTAAGTCCAAAATAAACAAGGTCAGGACAGTCCTGCAGAAGGAGCTGCTTCTATGCACACTGCAGGAGGGAGGCCAGTCTATGCTTGGAATGTACTCATTCCCCAGTTTCTGCATCCAAGCATTAAATTTTAGACAGTGTAGGGAATATCACCCATCAAGTACAGGACTTGCTGTATCACTGGATCCTTGCCAGGAAATGGGCAGCTCTGCTCCTCACATACCACCCACAATGCCAGTGTTGAGTCCACGTGAAGTGACATGTGCCAACACTGTCACTGATGGGGAAGGTCGGGGCAGGTCCAGTAGAATCAAGAATCACCCATCTCATGTAGCAAAGACCCCAAAATGGGATGAGTTGAGGACAGAGCAATGAAGAAGTCTCTCTTCTTCACACAGAAGCCATAACGCTCCCTGCAGTAAAGGCAGCTCACTCACTGCTAGAAAAAATGAGTTGATCTTTCAGAATCATCTAATACTTCCAACCAGGAGAAAGGTAGATACTGCAGACAGAGTCACAAATTTCGTTAGAAATGCTAGGATATTTTCCACTGACCTGGATCCTCTCTCAGAAACTTCTTGGAAGGATCTTGCTTCTTTACTCCAAGGCTAGTAAGCCATGTCTTTCTACCTAGTAAGCATCCACTGAGTGTTCCAGAAAGAGTTATAGCAGGGAAGTACCCCACTAGCAGTCTTTTAGGGGTCAATCGGCAAAGGTTCAAACCCCAGAGGCTTTATTTCAGAATGCATGACCCTTTACTGACAAGTTGGGTTTAAATTTTGTTTTCGTATTTTATCCTTTAAAAAGAAAAGTTCTGTGAGTATGAGGGAAAAAACTCAGCCTAAATTTTATGCAATGTACAAGGTAATTTTCTCTTTTCAGAGGGTAGACAAGGTTTCTGAAAAGGGCTTTGAAACAGACTCATGCATCTGTCTTTTGGTTTTTCCTTTACCACTTTTTCCATGTCTTCTAATGAAAGTGAATCTCAAACCTCTTCCACAAAGAACAGAGGCCATTCCTGACTCGAAGGGAGGATGCAACAGAACAGGAACTTGCCTGATGCAGCTGGTATCCCCTCTGTCTGCAGGAGCAATGCATTAGATATTCTGAACTAACATTAAAGACATGGAAACATTTGGAAAAGTATCAATGATCAGCTTTTTAAGCAAAAGAACAAAGTACCCAAGGCACTGTCAGGGCTAGATCAGCAATCCAACTCTGGGAGACGCTGGCAACAGAAAATGTGCTTTATGTATGCAGGTAGTTTATGAGAAATCATTTGTGTACAGCCCTTTTAAAAAGAATTCATGAAGGAATTTGCATAGCTATCCCTCATGAAGCACTGCCGCTCAGAATAAAGCTTATTCTGTTCTTCAAGCTCAAAGACAACATAATTCCTGACAGATTAACCTTCTGGGTCACACTGAGGACACCAGCAGTATAAGGCTGCTTAAGGTGCTGCAGATTCCCCACCACTCTGGTGTGCTTCTGTCCTACCCACAGAAGCACTAAAGCCTCCCACCAGACCGGTCATGGTGGTGTAGACCTCTGTGAGAAATTATTCTGGGCTTGCTCTTCCACCAGGACTTACAGGCTTCAGACAGTCAAGTGAATCTGCGTTTATTCAAATGAGTGTGCCAGGCTGATCTGCCGTCTGATAGAATTATTAAAAATGCAAAATAAAAGTATGTATGTCTCTTCCTTGACAGTGTTCATTAAAAACCAATTAAGACTCAGGGCTAGCTGAACCAAAGTGACCATTCTTGGCAAAATGGAACCCTTTCTGAGCAAAGGCAAGAGGAGAGCTCCCAAGGGGTGAAATAAACAGGGCTTTACACATACAAGCATCCCTCTGTACTTTCTTTGTCAGCAAACATGGAAAACCCTATCCTTTGATTACATGACAGTTTTTGGATACACTGCAGTGCCTATCACTTACAAGTTCACCACTGACAGCCAGACATTCAACCATTGCACATGCCTGTCCTGACAACCTTCTCCAGAAAGGGATCCACGGCAGGACTGTGCCCCAAGTCCTGTTTGGTGTTCAGCTACAAGATCAATCCTGACCCTGTACCGTGGCTGGGAGGAGGGCAGCCTTCCAAAGGCCTGGCAAACTCCATCACACAACCTGCAAGCGCCCGTCCCGCAGCCTCCTCCAGAGCCTTCACTGCCCAGCAGCACCAGCACTACAAGTGGAGCCAGCAGGACTCCATTTTTTCTCTGTGCAAACAGGAAAGGAAAAGTTGATCAAACCACTGCCTGAAGGGAGGATGCACCAGGAAGGCCAAGTGAAACTACAGGCACAGCAGACAGAGGCAGCAGCCGTCATTAAGACCAAGACTGAATAACTACCAACAGTCCTTTGCACAAACCAGGCAAAGCTGATTATTTTTTTCCAACAGACCAACTACCCTGGGAAAGCCCACCATCCCCAAAACCTTTTCCATCAAGTGTCCAGAAGAGTTGCTTGCAAATTACTGGACGCACAAAAGCTGCAGACGCTTGGCTTTTTCTCTTTGAAAGCATGCCACTTGAATTTATCACACTGCATGCAAGTCAAACTTTATTTAGCCCAACAAGAATCCTATAAGCCCCCTTTTCCTCACCAGAGTGAGAACAAGC
Source organism: Drymodes brunneopygia (assembly GCA_013400955.1). Classification (NCBI taxonomy): domain Eukaryota; kingdom Metazoa; phylum Chordata; class Aves; order Passeriformes; family Petroicidae; genus Drymodes; species Drymodes brunneopygia. Next base: position 1,721,201 of record VZTZ01045102.1, on the reverse strand, counting down.
AGAACAGCTAGTGCCTTCTTGCTTTACTGAATTCATTATATTAAACCAAAAGCAACGTCATCTTAACTTGAAAGGAGTTTTAAAAGAGCTTGAAGCAATTCTGCTGCTGTAGCATTTTTATATTTTGGATTAACTACAAGCCCTCTTAACCCCTCCAAGTTTGTAACAGCACGTACCCATATCCTCCAAAGCTTTCAGAGCAGCCAGCAATCTCTGACCTGTTAGCAAGCTGAGAGTTAAAGCACACTCCATGTACAACTACTGTAATTTGACTCCTCTACAAGTTAAAGAAGTCTAAGTTTTAGGTACTTTTGTCCACAAGAAAGGACCTGCAGAATCTGGTAAATTATCTCAGACATTCCTCATGTCTCATGTGTAATTTCCCTGATTAATAACCCAGGCTCACAGGGGCAATGAAAAGGTCAAAATCCTACTTACAGGCAACAGTGCTAAAATATTACTAAATATTACCTTTAAAGCATTTCCAATTAGCATTAATATCGAAAGATTTCTATCAAGAGATGTTCTGTAAATTCATTATTATCATCACTGACTTTTTAAACTGTTTTTCAAACAGGATTTTTTGACTTTTTTTTTTTTTGTCAATAGAGTGTATCAGAAGCTATAGAAAACACCTTAGCAGCAACTTTCTTGAAATGAAATATTAAAAAAAACACCCTGCTACCAATAACTGGTTCTGTTTGATGTAGTTTGTCATTTTTCTGGACAGCTGAAAGCCTTAGGCAAATGTGCAGGGAAGAACAGTGAACCATCTCATCCATCTTTTGTTTATTAAACCCTGAGTTTATTCAAGTGGCTTTGAATCCTGAACTACACAAAGTCTTCTGAACCATTCAACGCTCAGCAATTGAATTTAGGGGGCAGAAAGAATGCAAAATGTCCTCTACATTTATTAACTTCTAGAAAAAGCATCAGTTAACAAACCCTTTCATCTCAGCTCATACAGCTGAAGAACAGTGAGAAACAACAATGGCCAGAACCAGACCAGCTCCAGCGTGGTGCTACCAGAAAACCCTTGTCAGATGCTTGAGACAACCCTGCTGAGAGCAACTCTGTCACTCCTGGGCTCTCTTACTCTGCCCATGGGGGGACACCATTTACAAAACAACCAAAGAACCATTAATAAGCACTTTCAAGCTTTTTTCTGACTGCTGTGTTCTCAGAGCAAGGGCTGCATCTCCGGGACAGCCATACATGCTCTGGAGATGAAAGGTTGCCAAGCAGTGCCAGGTTATCTCAGACTAATAGTATCTAGGGGAGATGGAGATGTATGGAGTCACAAGATCAAACTGCAAACACTCCCAGTTCAACATTAGCTTGAAAAGGGCTGTCTTTACTCTGCCCATTCACAAAAACACGGGGAAGAGAAAAGCCATTATTATATACAAAATTGTATTAGAAGAGTGCCCTAGAGGCCACTGTATCATTCATTTTCATGCTAAATTCAATAAAAATACACCGTTCTTATTTAGATTAAACAGGTGCAGTACCAAGGGGTCTTGCAGCAGCATTTAAGACCTTGTGGAGAGCATGGCTTGCCCTAATCAAGGCAACCAGCCTAATCACAAAGCCGACATGGGCAATTTGACTGCAGTAGGTCTGGCCCCAGAGGTCCCATACATCACTGCCTATGTCTCCATTTCCCCTCCCTTTGCTATCTTTCCTCATGCATTTCCTAATGCTCAAGTGTATACCAAGACAGTTGAGAGGATGCAATTTGTAATCTCAATTAGGCACAACATGAGGTAGCCAAGTTGATTAAGAAAGAAAGGGTCGAAATTAGCTTACTGCCCCTTTACAAGAATTAATTTCTATTCCAGCAGTGCCCAGGGTGGTGTGTCCAGTCCAAACACATAACAAGGTAAACAGATGCATTCAAGAGACACTGACATTTTTCATGTGGCATGGCAGGGGAGCTGGGTGCCTGTGAGGGTGCATGCACTTCAGCCTACCTGATCCATTAGCACTTGGTCAATGACAAGGAAAGTACAGCCTTTCCTTCCCTTAAGTAAGACACTAATCTATTACAACTCTGCAAGCTAGGGTAATTAATCAAAAGTCTATCATACCATATAAAATGAAAATGGCTCAAAGATGTGCCTGTTCACATCAATTAATTATTAAAGGAGCATTAGCTGGAGCTTTTCACCTGCCATTTAAAAGTTCAGGCAAACATGACATGACACGTATACAACCACTGCAGCACAGTCTACACCTCCATTCACCCACCCAGCTTCCCCAGCTGTGCCTGTACCTGCTCTGTTTCTGCAGACGGGTTCCAGTACATCCCAAGAGCAACCAGAGCCTGCCTGCCAAGGATGCTCAGTGCATACAGCTGGGGAAGAGTCAGCAGGTAGCCCCTCCAAACAGCAATCACAACAAGCATTTGCACATGTTTGCCTGACATTTCCTCTTCTGTTTCAAAATAAAGTCCTCAAGCAACAAGGCAAGGGCTTGGTAAAGGTAGCGCAGGCATTCCTAGAAACCACCAACCGTGTTGTTTTCAGCTGTGTTCGTGCTGCTGTAATCAATGGAAGCACTTAGCAGTGATGAGCACATACCAGCAAGAAAAAACACCCCATCCTTTATGCCACGGTTGTTATCTTCTTCCAGACCAACCAATGAATCAAGATCACTGACTGCACTAGGAGGCAAAGCACTGGGAGGGCTGGTGCTTAATTAAGCTGAAGTAAATACACCCTGGCTCAGGAGCAGACTAGAATCACCTCTGTAGCACATAAACCAAGAGCAGACAAGAGCATAGCAGCATCAGGCCTGCTCATATTTCTACCACTTATGACCCAAGCCTTATTCTAACAGCACAAATTGAAGAATGATTAGCAGTTGTGTGGACATTAAATGCCCTGCTGATGTAACCAAAACAGATTTCCTTTATTCAGAACAATTACTTAAGGCCATAGCTGTGAAACTAGAATGAATCAAAACAAAACTATATATTAAAAACACAAAGCATCACCCCATAAACGAGGGAAAACAGCCTAAGTAATAATTTAAAAGCCACACTCTAATATCATGCTTTCTGAAACTGGAGATGCAGGCATCTTTCTCATGAAATACCGTAAATCCACTACAATGGTGCTCTCAACCTTTACAATCTCTAAAATTAACTTTTATGAATATAAATACTAATAAAATTCACCCCACCTATGTTTTGCACCAGGCTGCTATGTAAGACTTCATATCCAATTTTATGATGAATTTATATTTCTGCTGAGAAGTGCTATGCACAACTTAAGATCAGCACAAATACTGGGTCAAGTTAGACATCAGCTTCCATGAGCCGTGGGAAGTGAGTGGTAAGTGCAGCTCTGACAGACCACGGCTGCCTGTGCTGAAACAACTTTACAGTACACTCCCTAATATAATACCAAACAGGCACCAGCACTTCTGGTGTTGTTTGGAAATTAAATAGTAAGCTACAACTTTAAACCTTTTTGCCTCACCTCCCATTTCTCACAGATGCTCCTCTTCACAGCTTATCTCCAAGCAGAATGGTGAGAAAGGGGGGGACCCCAGACTGGCTGCCAGCCAGCCTTTTCAGGCTTCATTTTTAATACCATTACCTATGAATACATTACATTTACTTGGCCTCCGGTCACCTCATTAACCCTGGCAGCAAAGCAAGTAACAAATACAGCTAACAATATCTACTTGATAAGAAAGCCTCACATTTTTCCTTAGCACTTCATCTGAAGAGGTAAATCTCATGAGGTAAGTTTGTAGCTGTTAACCAGCTATTTCCCTCTCCCCACAGAGGAAGAAATTGTGTTTTTCTCTGACAGCAATATATGATAGTACTGCCATTACAGCTGTTTTAGAACAGCTTTAAACTACACTTGTGTTTCAGAACTACCTGCCAGAGCCCTTGTTCAAAACTTTCATCTCTCAATATATTGTTTCAAGGGAAGCTTTTAGTTTCAACTGTCCAAGTCATCAAGTATACAAAAGGAAATGCATACTTAAAGGTAGATGACACAAGCCCATTCACTGCATTGAAAATACAATTCACAAGCTCCTTCCCTGGGGCCTTCCCAGACTGGATGACCAGATTTTGTCCATGCTATGAGACAGCAGCACAGGGCTATAAAATCTCAGAAAATGCTCCCTAAAAGCACAAGATCTTGTTGAGCTTCCTCTGCACTGCGATTGCAGCCTCAGCTGCTGCGACCCCCCAGATTTTACCTAACCAGCAGATCTTACTTCTTCTACTTGACTCCAATAGAGATCTGCTAAGAGTTTCTTTCCAAAGGACTTTTAAACATGATGTGCACAAATATTCACACATCATTTTGTGTGTATTTTACATCTGTATACACATATTTCTATAAAAATGACACTAGGCACATATTTTATGGTGAATGCATTGTAATCTCCAACACTCCTGTTGAGTTTTGCTTTTCCATCTCATACAGCAGAGCAGAGTGCCTGTTCTCCCAGAAGCCAGGCAGATACAGAGCTCCAACCCTGCTTTCAAGTGCAAGGACTCTCACAGCCTTGTCAAGTGCCTTCATCTCTGCACCTTGCACTCCCCAACTACAAAGTGATAACACTCTGCCTCCCTGACACTATTTAGTGATAACAGATTTTAAAAACTAGAAAAATAAACAAACAAAATCCACTATGAAACTCTGAAAAGCAAATGCTGCTATCATGAAAACATAGATGCTTACTCCAGTTACCAGGCTTCTGAAAGCAAAATTAACCTGCAAACGTTTTCTGGACTAATTTTAATCTTAAAACTCCACTAAACCTTTAGTTTTAAACACAACAATTTATACCAACACTTTGGAGAGAAAAGCTACAAACCATTTGAATTCTAGTTTTTCTACCTTAAGGAAAGCCTAAAAATAGACAGGTTCTCTTATAATCCTGTAGCAACAAGAGGTTTTGCCTCTAGCAGAACAATGAGATATGGAATCAAAATAGTCATCTATGCATCGATGCTGCATAAACACTGTATTTATTAGCACTTCAACATCCTGATTTTAGACTAACCTCTTTCTCACAACAGTAATAGCATAAATGACCATTTCAAGAACACTGTCATCCAAATGTCACAAAACAAAAGAGAACAAATGAGACATCTACTTCCCTGTGTCTCCTTTGGAATGTAAAAGCTGGCACGCAAGGAGAATAATCCAGCTCCTGTGCTTCATCTCACCCTTCAATGCCAAGGCAGGTTCCGGGACAGAGAGAGCACAGGAGCTGCACCAGGAGGTCCTGCCAGTACTCCCCATCTCTGCAGCAGCTCCTCCATTTTGCAGAACAGGGTCCACTCAGCACTCGTCTTCCTAATTATATACCAACAATTAGCTGGAATCTCGTTGGACTGTGCATGTCACCTGTTAACAGGGCCCCATGAAAAAGGGCTAAAACGGGATGTGGCAGATGGAGCTCTATATCCTGTCCATCTCTGGAGAGCAGATTTGGAATGCAAAACACTGAATTCAAGATGAGACCCATGGATACAAGGAAGCAATCAGAACCAAACTGATTAAACAAGACCCAGGTCTCAGCACAGCACACAGAATACTAATCAGAAGCCAAGATACCTCAGAGAGGGAAACAAACCACGCACCGAGGCACGCACCAGCCTGATCTTCCCTGAACCATGTGGCTCCCTCTGCAGAAAAATCAGACCATTCCCCTAAAAACTCACCAAGGCCAGAAACATCCACATCCAAATCACTCCATCTGAGATCCACACAGAGGGAAACCTCAGGTTCTTGAGTTGCCTGTTTTAAAATGGGGAAGCCCAGGGCAGTGCTGCCGTGATCCGCGTGGCCAAAGACAGCTGCGCTTGCTGCACAGCCCTCCAGTGTGATTTACAGATTTACAGTGCCCCAAATCAGAAGACTAGTCTGGATTATTAGCCCAGCCTCTCACAACCCTGGGCACATGACATTTCATGCAACTACCACTATCCTGAACCCAAATCCTGCTTGACTTGAGCAAAGCTGGACTCGGCATGGGAGGAATCCGGACTGATACCCAGTACAGACATCACGACATGGAAGGGATACACTGCTCTGTATCTGCCCTTTGATTCCAGCCCAAGTACTGCTGGCTCCCACACCCAGTCACACCTTCTTGCTCTGCTTTTCATGCAGTATTAAAGAGAGTTTCTAAATCCTTGCACTGGGATCGTGTTTTCCCTTATCAACACTGATCTGGCTTCACAGACCTCCCACTCGTTTTGCTTCATGGGCTAATGGAAGAGGAGAATTAAACAGAGCTCTGAGCTCCTGCAGCCACTCTCTTACAAATACTCCACTGACACACACACATTTCTCAGCAACACCCTTGCTCAAAAAACCATCAGGAAAAGTGTAATTTAGACTTTTAACACTTTCTCCAATGAAGCACAAAAAAACCAACCACCTTTAAAGCTGATTTTGTTTCGCTTCCTCTCAGCAAAATGCTTACCCCTCAGACAGCTGGAAACAACCTCATACACCATTCTGCTGTCCTACACCTCTCTGCTAAGTGAATGATGTCACACAGTCTCACAAGAATAAACATACTCAGACACGCACCAAAAAATCAAGCAACTAAGCTATAAGCAAAGACTGCTTACGTAATGTTTTGCAGACACCTTTACACTGCCTGGCCCCACAGCCAGTTTTGTTTTGAGCTTTTTTTTTTAACCCAAGATTTAGAGAGAAGAAAAAAGCCTTTCAAATGCCAGTACAGTGCTTGCCCACTGACTTAGCAAAGCATGTACTGCCAAGCTGCTGCACAGCTTTAATGCCTCAGTGACCAAGTGCTTTTGGAAAATTCTTGTTATATGCACACGTAGACACACAAAAGAGCAAGCTAATCATCAAAATATTCAGAAACACATTATTCAGAGACATTCATGTGGCCTCTAGAAGCACACTTCTTGATCTGCGTGAACTGACTTCAGACATAAAAAGATGCTGTGGCTTCCCTTCTCCTCTCCTCCCCTGCAAACCTCTTCAGGTTTTGGGGGTTTCATTTTTTATTTATTGCCTTTCCTTTCTCTTAGCTTCACAGAAAGTTTTTGTTATTCCACCAGATTTTATCCCTTTCTGTTTGGCAAATGTTGATTCTCCCCCATCCTCCTACGTGTCTCACATGAAACTGCTTCAGTCTCTTTTGTGAAAGGAAAAAAAAATTTTGTGTACCTTTATCTTATCCCAAAATCTGCTGGTTCAAGGACATCAGCAGTGCGTGGCCATTAGAGTTCAGTGTCTAAGTGAACCAAAGAAACTGCAGCCCCCTGTCCCTCACAAGCCAAGGGGCAGCAGAGCCCACATCCATCAGCTGTGCTGGGCCTGGGACAGTGACAGAGCCCCAGGGCCAAGGGCTGGGAGCGATGGCCTCGTCCCCCTGTGTCCCCCCCAAAGCATATCACTGCTCCCACACCACATACAGAATTTGAAACTGATGCCCCTACAAGCTCCTGCCTGATGTGATTGTAGGGGCCTTGAACAACATAACCTTAAAATATCTAACAGGTTCCCCTCGCATCTAATGAAGGAAAAGCAACAGTAATTCTACTCACAACCTGCAAGCACTAATGCCTGATCTTTTTCTCAGGGGGATGGAGCAATAGTGTGAAGAAGAGAAGACAGGTACTGGTGGTGATACCTGTATCCACAGGCTTCTCCCAAATAAAGCATCATGCCTTTGTGCCAGGCACTGCCTCAACACTCCAACCCCAAACAAGACAAGATTTAAAAAACCAAAAAAAAAAACAAAACAAAACAAAAAAACCCTAGTTGTTGCTCTTTTAAGACATTCCTTAATAGTGAACACGCTGCTCCACTTGTGCATTCCAGAGCTCTGCTACCTGTAAACCAGAGTCAGGACCAGTACTTTGCAATGCCAAATTCAGATCTTCAGATGGGAGGTAAAAGGCAAAGTAATATTACAGAGTAGAGCATGATACCTCTCATATCAACAACTTAAAAATCACCGTTTAATGATAAATCTCATCATCAGGAGCATCAAGCACAGCATGACTGTGCTGAGAGAGTGGGGAGCTGATGAAGGTAAGATATCTTCCCTTTCTTGAAATTTTTAATAAAAATGTAGCAAAGAGACTGTTTACTTTTACTAGGAAATCTGCAGAATAAAATGATTGCTATTACTATATCCAGGTGCTTTACACATGTATGAGTCTAGTAATTTGAGATTCAGCATAGATGTACTCTCAAAGTTAAAAAAGCATGTCCCTACTTCTTCAAGAGAGGACACAATCAGCCAGCTTCCATTTAATATGGACAAATGTGATTTCAGCATTATTCATCACTCCAATTTAAATAATGAAATGACAATTATTCCTCAAGCTAAAAGTTCAAAAATCTAACTGCCTCCCATTATTTTCCAGTCGTCTAGAAGAAATTATGTTGATGTCCTCCAAGAGGTTTAATGGACAACAAAAGACTCTTCACCACCTATCTCAAAACACTAAGGCACTATTCCCGTAAGGACCAGCTGTCTCCTTGAATAACACTGACAGTAAGATGTAAATGCAGCCACCAGTGCATGCACTTTCTGGAAAAAGTACCTGCAAAAAGATGTCTTCAAGTTGAAAATATTATCAATCACAACCCTCCACTGCGGAGCCAGTATATCTATCTGTTTTGAGGTTACCCCTTTTATACTTCAAATATTTTAAACAAAAAATCTAGAGCTCATCCAAAGCAAGCTTTAGGCTGTAGTATCACTGGCAAATCACTGAGAACACTACTGAAAGCCAACTGCCCAACATCTACAAAGGAGGGCAGAAAAGAAAAAAGAATTTTTGTTTTTTGAGACTTGACTTCATGGTGCCAAAACTCTTCAGTAAAGTAGGTCAGTTCTAGCACTGATACCTTTGAGAGGGCAACCATGTGCTTTCAGATAGTTTAACTTTTATTTCAATGCTTTCAAAACACAGAGCAGGTTCTTTTAAGAGAAGCAGAGGACTCCTGGACATCAACAGGATTCACTGCTACCAGGGCACATAGTCCCAAGTTTTCACAATAGTCTCTAGTGTAACAGCATATTCATCTCTTGTAATCAAGGCAATAATTTGCTAAGCATATCTTTCAGCAATATTGAAGGCTTAAGCAGTGACAGTGCCCAAGTCCAGTCATCTCCCCAGCTGAATCAACAGTTTTGTGCCATGGATTGGATCAGGGAACCAGTCCAAGTTGAAAATAAGTAAGAGGGAGAAAAAGAACACAATTCTCTTTGACCTGAAGCAGACTCCTGATTTAATACCCTGCTGCTAGTGACAAAACAGGATTAGAGCAAGCAGGAGGAGATGGGTAGAGACTGGTGAAGCCCAGATCATCTCTGCAAGAAAGGTTCTATCTACCACAGCAGCCCAATTATTGCATACTGTAAAAACTTTAAAAAATATTTCAAGGCAGTGTTTTGATTGATTTTCCTTTGCAAAATTATCTCCCACCTAAGGTTTATGGTTACCTTTCAATAATATCAGAAAAGAATAATTTAAAAACCCATGTGTCCCTCTGCAGAAAACAACCTTGAAGGACACTCTCCCAGAGCCAGATGAATGCTCTTCCCTCATCATCAACACTTCCAGGAGGTTAAAGCCTTTGTCAGCTTTTCAGAGGGAGGATCTTCCTATTTCTCTTTCAAATCAGAGTCACTGCCACATGCTTCCTTACCTTTTATGAGAAACTTAATAAAGAGACTGCAGTTTTCAGAATTTACAGCTCACTTGGACCAAGCTTCTTCAAGTAGCACATGTGATAAAGATCCATTAATGAGGATCACTCCTCTTTGAAAAGATACTTTTGAGAATTTGTCTCCTTTCTCAGCCAGACCAAAGGCTGTGTCTGTGCCCTGTCCATTGACCTGGGAATCACAACTGATGGCAATGCAGAGGCAAGACAGGACTTGTGGTTCCCTAACAACTGGGGAAAACCACAGAGAACAACCCATGGAGAATGGATTCTATTCTCAAAAGTTCTTAAAACATTTTCCCATTTGTTCTAGGAAGCGGTTCAGAGAAAACTGTTCATCAGAAAACTGACAAGAACAAGAGGTGGCACATGATTCACATCCGATCCTTAGATTTTGCCCTCTAGACAGCAAGCGTTCAAGGCAACAAGGCTGCACCCTACCAAAATGCTCATTTTTATAATGCTTTAATAGAATGTTAAGTCACAATAATTAGGGCTCCTATCTCATTCTCAGAGCCTACAAATTGCTGGTCAACATGAAAAAAAAAAGTTATTTTTTAAACTAAATAACATTGAGAATATTTTACTTCTCTCTTCCTCTAAATGGAGAGATCAGAGGCTCAGATTTCAGCAACAGATGCTTTATTTTAAAGTCTTAATTCTTCCTGGCAAAACTCTGGTATTTCACAAGATTGGCTTATTGATCAAAACAAGAATACGTATCCCAGGTAACTTTTGTTTTGAAAGAATGAGATTGTAATCTGACTTGCAACATAGTTGTTACTCCTGTATCACCAATGAGCACAGTCTTTTATTATCAGCTTCTGAAATCCTTTGTACAATCTGGTTCTTCAGCACTGCGTGGTTTGCACTCACAGTGGCACCAAAGTGTCTCCTCTTAAAATGCCATTCCCAGTTCAAAACTGTCGCAATGTATTTAAAAACTATACAAGGAAGATAAAACAAGCTGCACCGTGCAGCTTTCATGCACTCCATAATTGACTTGGTAATTTCCATAAACCCCAGTGAGAAGTTACCAGTTTGTCAATCCATACTCTTCCACACGGCAGATTTTGGGAAAATGCTCTGAAAAGGCTGATTTACTAATTCTGCCCTAGCTACCACTTCAGTAGCAGATGTCACCTAGCCCAAGAGAATCATCTCATTTAGAAGAGCAGAATGCAGCTACAAAGCCAGTCTAAATTTAGACCCACCACCAAGGAAGGAACATTTATGAGGACATGGGAAAGGTCTGTGTTACTAGCACAGATGCACCCAAATATCTCATCTACACCAACAGGAGCTGCTGCTAGGTGTGAAATAAAATACTGATTTATGGATATACACAGAGCCTACTATATCTTGGTATGATTGCTAGAAACTCCATTAAGGTCATAAATACAGTGATAGCTGACAAGAAGCTCAACAGAAGGATAGATGTTCTCCCAGTAGGAGAAAATGCTCTTAGCAACTACCTGTGGGATTATGAAAATAGGCTACTTAAGTATCTGCTGCTATTAGTGATACTGTTCTGCCTGCCAGATCTGTGAGAGTTTTCATTTGAATGCATGCTTGGAATGTTTCTTTCTTTATCAAGGGAATATCAACACCAATCTTTGGGGAGGACAAACAAAGCCATCTCCCCAGCACGGACAGCAGATACACTCACTAGCCCAGGAGGAGCATTAGTAACTTGTGGTGCCAGCATGTCACAGAGGACACTAAATCACTACAACTGTCACTTTTGAGTGCAACTGGCATGGACAGGGGTGTCTGAACACAAAGACATCTCCAACCCAGGGACTTCACCAACCACACAAAGAAAGGGAGATTAAATGCCCTGGGAAGCAATGAAGGAATCCTGCAAACACCACTGCTGAAAGTGTTCAAGGCAAGAAAATTCTGCCTAACCATCAGGTGTGATTCTTTTCCCTAAAATGACATTTTTTCTTGTATTTGTACACTAATGTGACTCTTTTTTTCCTCCTTTACTTGTGAAGGAGCTACTATATTCAAGTGTTTACTGAACTTACCATTTTTCTCACTCTTTCACCCTTGCCATGTCACTGTCACAAAACTCCCTCTTGATCCCAAAAATACTTATACATCCTTGTTGGGTTCACATGAAGACTTTGAGGACCATCAGTAAGATAAAGGAGCACAAGACGCACCCACTAAACCAAAATTACAGACTGTATCTTAGGTTTCTAGAAAACAAAGGTTTGAGTGATTAACACGTAACGATTTCTAAAATTAAATAATTGCAGAGAAACAGTGCTGCTTAAAGAAACCGAGAATTCCATGCTAACAAAAATTAGAGGTAATTATAATGTGTATGTAAAGGGCACAGCATTCTGAGTGTTAAATCACCTTTAATTATGTTTTCTGGATTTGTAACACTGACATTTGAAATCCTTACACTGCACTGATACACCACGTTAAATCAAACATGCCAACAGCTCCATTCTGAATCACCTTGAAGGCTTGCAAAACAGAGCTGTGTTTGAACACATTTATCTTTTTCCTTACACTCTTTCAGCTATTGAGTGAGACCACAATGTATACTTCTGGAGTCATAATTAGTCACCAAAGCAACAGCTTGGATGCCAAAAAGCAGGATTTCAACTCGACTGCACAGGGTGGTGGAAACAGAAAGGTGATCACAATACCTCCATTGTAGCCTTGATCCTGTGACTCAGACCCTCGGTGAACTACAAGTTGTTCATGCACTGAATCCAAAATGAGTAACTGAGAAAGCAACTGAAAACAAGACTTTGTTTTCTTTTAACTTCTGTTCCTTCTACTAATGGCCTTTAAAGGGTCTGGGCATTAATCCTGGATCACAACAAGAGAGATGAGAAAGATCCCTGGCTAGATTTTTTTCCAAGTGGGCAAAAGAAAAAGTTTAAAAGAAAATATTTCCTCTTTAATAAATTCTCTGGAAGTTGTCAATTTTCTATTTATTACCAACCCTTAGAAACTGATGTCTGCACCACGGTTAGTGCACAGTAGTGACAGTAGATCTGGAGTTCCTTCACCACAAGGTAAAACCAGACATTTACATACCAGAGGCCTTTTCTCATGTTGTCAGCAAACTGTGGCTGTATATGTGGTGAAAAAATACCCACTTCTCATTTTGTTATTGCTTAACCTCTTATAAAGAGCTTAGCTTTCTTTCCAGCTGATATTCTGCTATAAGAGGACTGAGATGGGATATTTGTTATCAAGTCTTTTCCCCCTTCTTAGTGATGCCCTTTTCCATACGCTAAGGCAGCTGTTTATCATATTTCACAATCCAGCTAAAAGAGGCTAAATTAAGGAATTTCCTTTGCTTGCCTCCTCTGTTTTAAAGGTGTTACATTACTCTGTTTGCAGTTTGTGATTCAAGAACTGCAGTTGTTAGGAAAAAAATATATTTATGCCCATAAATAGATTATTAGAAACATTTACATTAATTCAAGTGTGACACAGAACCCTGTCCAGCTAGACACTATGGTGTCACTATGGCTCAGCTGCTGCAGAGCTGGCAAGCCCAGGGATGAAGATGGGGCATGTTTGACCAGCAGTTTTCCTGTGTGCCCACCCTGCCAAAGCACCAGCACACTTGGACCACCCCCGTGCCTGAGCAGCAGTGAATATCCTTCTCTTCATCAAACCCATCCATATGCTCTGCTGCTGCTGTTAGGGAGGAAGGAGGGATGACGGGAGATAGCACTGCAAAGCATCCCTCCAGGCAAAGCATCCCTCCAGGCAGAGGTCAGCAGCAAACTGGGCATACAGAAAGACAAGACCAGCAGGGCTGGGCAGGGAGCTCCAGGAGCAGCGATGTCCTGCCAATCCCAGTGCCCTGCTGGCTGATTTCATCACTGCCCTGGGTGTAGTGAAAGCACTGCCTTCCTACGGACCTCAGGCTCACAGCACAGCTTTGTGAAAGGCGTCTAGCACATAAGGTTTGCACTTCCAAAACCTCTAAGCAACTCCCAGCTGCTCCTTTCAAACCTGCCATTGCCACGTGTCAGACATTTCCTCTATTTCCCACGTAAGAAGGGGGCTGCAGACACAGAGCATCAAACGCTGGAGCAGCAAAAAGCTCCTGCTGCAACAACTCAAAACAACAGAGTAATAAAGATGGTTTGTCACAAAGTGACCAGCGTTAACCCTGACTGCCACAGAAACTTCAGGCATTGTGGAACAACACAAAGAATTACAAGTCAAACTTTAAGGATTTCAGAAGTGAACTGCCCACAGCTTTACCTCTCTGAGGTTCCTACATGTTGAAAGCACATGGCCTAAACCAGCAGAGCGAAACAAAAAAGCAAAGCCTACTAAATATCTCCATAACAAATCTGCAAGAGTCGTGGCATGCACTGTAGGCAAAAGGCAGGTTAGGCCAGGATTTCTCAGTTTTCACTTTGTGATGACCTAAAAAAAAATGAGAGTTTTACCTATACAGATAAGACAACAGGCAATTACCTCACTCCTATGAGTAACACTTAATAAAGATTTGATTTGACCTCATTTTAGCTGCACTGGAGAAAGGCATCTAAATATCAGTAATAACAAAACAGTTAACACCAGCACTCACTGAAATGCTTCTGTATCCACCAACCCTAAACACCTTCCAGTCTGCAAATGGGATGGTTTTATTGTTTTTAAATACACATAGGCACGTATTTCTTAATTATACTTTAAACCAAGAACAAAGGTCACATATATGCTCTTAGCAAGAGGCAGCTATCCAGTCATTGTGTTCTGTAAACAACTCCCATCACTTCAACCATTACCAGTAGACCTTTAGACTTCTGCATCTCTTGGCCCCTTTCCTATTGGAAAAACATCATTAGAACAGATTAAAACTGCTATTCCAGTCAGACTGCTTATCTAAAGCTTGAAGAAAATGTGTACCTGCAATGCACTCCTTCAAAACAAATGATAAAATCGACTGTTATTTCAGACTCTTAATCTTGGAAAAAATATTCTCTCTAATTAGAGACAACTAAATCTACTCTCCCTTCTATTAAAATTATATATTTACATAATCACAGAACTGCTTCAAAGATGCATTTTTAGGACGGATACACAGAGCACTCATATGTGTTCATATATGCTGAATTAGATTAAATAACTTTAATAAGAGTGTACATAAAGTACAGTTTTACAATTAACATCTGCTTTATCTCTTTTTTGTAAGATGACATTTAAGCTATACGCATGTATCAGAGCCCTTTATCTCACAATGCCATTTTCCCCCAGAGCATTCATGTCTCACTTCAATAAAATATCAGCACGCACGGGCTTGAAACTGGCTTTACCTGCAGCAGAGACAATTCCCAGACTATCAATTTGTAAAAGCATTGGAAAAGCGGTAAGAACAATATTGACAGATGGGCTCTCCCACACTTTCCCTGCAAAAGCCTCTGCTCTGGAGCCACCTTCCCCACAAATTAGTCTTTGGAGAGTTAATAGGTAACTATCCATTGCAGTCTTTGAGACTTCAAAAAAGTGGGCATGGGGTATTTTGGGTTTTAGGTAGGTTTTGTTCTTGTTCCCCCCATCCCCTTCCCCTAAAGTAAATTAAACTTTGAACCATGCTTTCATGAAAAGGTAAACTTAGCAAACAGCACAATTCACTTCTTTCTCTGGAACTTCAATACCATTCAGGGTTTTGTGTAAGATATCCAGAGCTATTTCCAGAACTCTGAAGATAAAACCCATGGGCGATGCTCATCCACAACCGGCACCTCGGGTGTTTGGCCATGGAAGCTTTGCCAAGTCTGGGGACCACAGCATCACCAAGCCTACACTTTTGGTTTAAATTACTTTCATCTCATTTGCATTTCCTCTTTATATCTGAAGGAACAGACATAGCTTTGGGTCTTCTTGCAAAAAGGCTCTGCTGTAGCACTACAAAATTAAGGACAAAAAAGTACCAACTCAGTTCAACAAGACAGTATCTGTCCTACTTACAATTCTCAGGAGGAAACCAGGGATGTACTCGGGGAATGGAGCTGTCCACTCCCACCTTATCTGTGGACTGTGGTTTTAACCTTGAGCCTATGTTTAAATTGAGGGTTCATATTAAGTGGCAATGGGCACTCCCAACCTCAGGACATCAATGTCCTCAGCAGCAGAAGGTACAGCATGACTGCTGTCATTACCAGGTGTGCTTTAATTACTGCTGTTACCAGCAGCCAGAGAAGGGCTGCAAGGCAGCTACTCTTCAAAGAGAAAAGACAGAGCAGGGTAGCAGAGACTACTCCAGCAACTGTAAATACTTTGCCATCTGCAGAGTCACTGGAGTTAAATAACAATTTTGAAAATGCTCACTTATTCCCAGCCACACCATGCACAAACCATACTGCCATGGTATCCTCAGCATCTCCACACCTGCCTGATCCACGGGCCACACAAAGTAAATACAAAGGAATGTAAGCACAGGCACACTCATGGGTGGAGCAAAGGCTCATCTATACATAAAAACAAACAATACTTCAACCAACTGTTATTTTTATCTGTATGTAAACAGAACCACACAGAGAAAGTAAATCTTCTGCCCTGCTCTTGCTGCAAGACTACGAGAAGAGAATAATCTATCATGGCAAAGGAAGTGAATTCCTTAAGAGCCGAGTTGAAAAGCCAAGCCCTGCACAGAAGGTGGGCTGAAGCACACTGGAGTGTAAGACACACAGTCATGGAAAGGGCTCCTGCAGATACAATGATTTCCAACCAATTAGGCCACCGTATAATGGATACAGCTGCCAGTGTCTGCTCTAATGCCAGGAACCAACAGAGGGTTTGGAATCAACACCAGATCACCAGATCTCTAGGCAGTTCTAGGGACTGCACTGAAAATGCACATGGCTTTCAAAAAAAAAGGTATATGAATTTCTGAAAAATTCTACAGTGTGGTACCAGGATCAACACCTTCAGTGAGAAAAGGTCAGGGCAATTCAGCATTTTGGAAAAATCCCCCTTCAGTCTCTGTCCTGGCTGTGGACCAAAAGGCAGCAATGCCAACTGCCGTCTGCCAGGCCAGGAGATGCAACAAGACCCTTCCCTACCCCATGCTTCGGGGCAGCAGGAACCTGCAGCCAGAAGGGGCTGGGGAACAAAGTGCCATGGCCAGGGAAGCTCCAGGGAGATCCAGAGGGATGAGAGCTCCTGGACCATTAAGGGAAGCCTTGCTTTTGCTGCCAAAATTAGCACATGTTAGAAAACTGAGATTCAGAGACTCTCTCCTGTTTCTAAGCAGGGATCAGGAGTTTTTCTCTTCACTGGACACATGACTCGCTCTGATCTGATTCAGCTTTTGGAAGACAGTGAAAAGCCCTGACTTCCAAACAAGTAAGTTTAACAGATCTTCTGTGCTTCAAAGTAGGTGGTTAAGCTACAAAGAATTATTCATTCTCCATAGTTACCGGCCACTGCCATTCCTTTAACAGTGGGATACCCGTCTAACACATACAGACATCAATATGCATTAATTTAATCCACAGGTGCCTCTGCCCCTGGATAAAAGGCCAACTTTAACCCTGTGCTGCTGCTGGAAGGACAAGAAAAGCTCTGGAGGAGCAATGGAAAGAACTTGTTTCTCCACCTGAAAGCACCCATAATTAGGAAGTGATGGATGTCACTAGTAAAAGTGAGTGATGTTTTTCAGGAGGTCTCTCATCTGTAACTGCACTGTTTTCAGATAAAATAACCCTTTCTGTCAGGCAGTGTCAGGAATGTCTACAGCCAATCAGTCACTGCTATCCAGAAAAAAATATGACGTTTTTGTCATAATATCTGTAGTGTACATTGTATCAGCCCTTCTTCATTGTGTGCCTCATCAGTCAGGGTCTCCACCCTGGCAACGCCAATAATTGATGCTCCTGAGATAAACAGATAAATTGAAATTTTCAAAAAACTCAATCCCATTGCATGTGTTACAGAACTCCTTGTGAACAAGACAGCTTTTACAACAGCATAAAATCATATTTGCCATCTGGAGTTAATGACTATTAAGTAAAACTCAGGAGGAAGACCTGCTTGCCACTCCTGCATGCTGGCCTACAAAGCAGAACCACCACAAGGAACAGCCTGGAAGGAATTCAACAAGATAAGTGGGATCATTTCCAACTCGGACACCATAAAATTTCACACTGTAACAACTTCATTTACAAGACTTTGACAAACATTAAACAAGGAGAACAAATATCTAACACAATTAACTGAGATTACACACATGGCCTAAAGTCTCCGTGCCACTGTGCAAGTGCCAGGAGAGACTGTCCCAATAGGGGAAATGGGGCAGCTCCATAACTACGTGACTCTACAGATTGTCACAGTATCACAGAATATAACCCCTGGATCGCCACACCTCTGAACAAGATCGTCTTGTCAGCATTACAGCACCACTTCAAAATCAAAATAGGATCAAAAATCCCACCAGCATGATTAAGGAAATGGGACAGATCAACTAGACAGACTTGGGGAATGCTTTCTGTGATCCCTGTTAGCAATCCTGGCTATGTTTTTACCTGATTAAATCAGACCTGGACAGAAACCTTAGAGTCAGTTTCTCAATATTGCAATAATTGCATGGAATTCTTGCTAAGGTTCATGCAACAGACAACCACTCTGATGATAACACTCCCATTCTACGGGTCACCTTACAAAATTCAGTGGAGCTTAAGAGAGAGTTAACGTGTCATTACCTAAAAAACCATTCCTGATCTTTAAACACAGCCAATGTACATTAATATTTAACCACTGCACATTAGAGATTACATATCACTATTACAAGCTCATAGCTATTACTTTTGCAAAACACTAAGAAAAAAATAGATGCTGATGTCACTGATCACATGTTTTCTATTTATTGTGATGGGAAATAATCAGCTTCTCTGATTAGGTACATCTTTTATTATATTACAAGGCAACAAGTTCCTTCAAGCACCCAATCCAATCCACGTGCTTGACACAAACGTTTCTTAAAGGCTAAGAATTAAAACACCTGTGTCCCAGAAAATACACTGGTGCTTGTAACAAAGAAAACACTGAAGCATTGAAGAAATTTTGAACATTTGATTACATTGTTTCCTCTTGACTCCTGACTGAGAAAACAAACATTTTTACATTATTAGGAGATACTAAGGGAAGCAATCCCAGAAGTATTTGGCCCTTCTGAACCGCTGATTATCTGGAGAAGCACTGCCACTCAGCTGAGACACCTATCATTCAAAAATTTCATCCTCTAAAGATATGGAGGAAGGAAGTAGCTTATTAAGACTCTGAATAAAGCAGGTGGGAAAGGATCTCTGCATGTCCAAATCCATGCTCCAAGCAGGAGCAACTCTGAAGTCAGACTATGCTGTCCAGAGCCTTATCCAGTTGATTTCCGAGTACCTTCTACAATGGAAGCACCACAAGCTCTCTGGACTCTTGCTCAGTGCTCTTTCACTCTGACCCCAAGCTACAGGAACTTCCCTTGCTGCACCTTGTGCACCTTCCCTGTTTTCCTTTCACCGTGCTCCCCCTGGAAAACCTGGACACTGCCATCACCCCACACACCTCCCCAGGGTGGGTGATCATGCTCAGACCCTCCCTCCCCCAGGCTCGGGAAGCACTGCTCCCCTGGACCCCACTCACACATCTCCTGCTCCAGTCCCCAGCCACCCACAGTCTTCTGCCTGATCCATCTGGTTTTGGCACCTTGCTTGACTTGCCTTCCCCATACTTGTGACCAGCAGCAGGATTCAAGCTTCCCCATAAACTAAGAACACCTCTTGTCCATCCCTTGGCTGAGATGGCAACTGACCACTTGGTCTCCCCATCCACAGCCTGGTCAGACCCAGCTCCAACAATACCCACTCCTCATCCTAGTCCCCAGCCCACATTCCCTGATGCACCATCCCCTTGCAGCTGGACACAGCACCATGTCTGGGGGCCTCAGCAGCACCATTACCTTTAATTACAGTCCTGGGCAGACACTCCAGCTGCAGCTTGTCCTCCCTGCAGCTGTCAGCTTGTACATAGCTGGTGATCCAGTGCCTGTCCCAGAGCAGTCTTCCTGTGCTGTGCAGCCCTGCCATGTCCTCACCACTTCGTATTTCCTCATTTCAACTCATTAAGCTGTAAGCTGCAGATTTCCACATGCCTTTTCAATCTACCATAGCCATTTAACTCTGAACTATGCTTTGCAGTGCTTGAGCACCTCTCAGTCTGGACTTACTTGCAGATTTAGTTAGTATTCCCTTGTCCACACCAGTAAAGAGAACAGCAAATAAAGCTCAGCCCAAGACAAACATGGGTGTATTCACACAATTCCTCGTGCCATCTCCCTTCTTCCCCTGATTTTCACAGTAAATTATGGGTAACTACTCATCAAACATGGTCCTTAAACAATTATTTGTTTATCATATAATAAATACATGTATTTCCTTATTCCACAGAAATGTCTCAAGAGGTTTTATCAGAAATTACTGAACTCAAGGTAACATCAGAGGTACTGCTATCGTCGAGTCCTTATTTTCTTATTCTCCAGATTACTAGAAACTGATTAAAAATTTTGTTCAAAATCTCTAAGCACTGCAGTTAGACTAACTAGCCTGTAATTCCCTGGATCTCCCTTTTTCAAACTGAGGTAATGCTATTGCCCTTTTCAGTCCTTCAGGACCTCTCCTGGCCTTCCCAATTTCTAAAAGATAATTGTAAATGGTTCAAAGGTTGCTTGGCTAGTTGCTGATGTACCCTAGGGCAAATTTCATCAGGCTCTGCCTATTTGAATACACCTATCTTATCTTCTTTTTCTGATCTATCCTTTTTCTACTCTGCACTTTACTCCTATCACCTTGTTTAAATTAATTTGAATTAATGTGAAGACACGCTCAAGCAATACAATAGCTACATGATATCCATTTAATATTTTATCTTTCAGCTATAACATTAGCAAAAAAACAACTCCACACTATTCATGTACCATGACTATGGCCTTTTGGAGATAAAGAACATTTAGGAAGATTGGTCTGAGGTGGACTGAAGACTGCAAATGGTTTAAACCAATCCTCAAGCTGGGGCGTTGGAAGGGAAAACACTAAGAAATGTCAATAAACTCCTTATCTGTGCAGAAAGATTTAAGGAAAAATTTTAACTGCATTTTAGAAGGGATTCTCATTACTAAATCAGCCTGATTTGGTTTTATAAATTAAAAAAAAAGAAAAAGAATCCAACACTTCCCCAGTAGATAAAACATTTGATAATCAAATGCACAATTTCCTGTTGATTGCCCAAGTTATCCAGCACTGATCATTGCCAGGGGTAGTGTACTGAATTAGATGACCACTGGTCCAAACCAGCACAGCAAGTCCCACTCCTCTATGAACACTGACAGGTATCTTGAAGCACATTACGATTTTAATACATCCACCTTTTCTGGTCATAATTTACCTTTCATCAGCTGAAAATTACCATCCTCATGGCTGAGATGTGGCAAGACACTACAAGGATCATTGTTGTCTGCTTCTATGTAAAGCAAAACAGACAGCCTTAGATCATCCTCTGTGATTTCTATTTTGTTTTCCAGCAAAATGAACTAGACATGGTCATGTGCTGTTAACACATTTCAGCTGAAGCACAGTAACTTCTTAAACTGCTTCATTTCCATCCTCAAACACACATCAAGGCTCTGTTTTGTGATCCCCTAGGCAGAAGATGCAATGTTAATGGAGATTCTGGCTGTCACTTTTTAAAGTAGTTAATGATTTGAAGGCCTCCATTTCTAGTGTACCCAACTTGAAGCATTTTACAAGGTCCAATTTTCAAGAAACGATGAACACTCAGTAACTGCTGGGTGCTGGTTCCCACCCCACTTGGTGTTTAAATCCAGAATCCATTTTACTTGGTATTTCTACCTAGAAAATCCTTGTGCAAGACTAAAACCCTAGTACTAGTCAAAAGAAGGGGGGAAATCATTTTCTTTTGCTAGCTGTGATGAAAATGCAACAAATCCATGCATTCTACCAGTTACACAAAATTCAGCAGCCTACCCTTGAATATGGATCTGTGAGTATTTTCTTCCAGAGTGATACACTGAAAACCTTCTCTCACAAAATACTATAATCAGCTTTCAGTGAAAACTACTTTACTGGACATAATATAAAGCTTGATTTCCAACACTGTCAGGCCAGAAAACCCACGCCGTATTTCCAATCCATATATTGCTGGTACTTGTCCCTACTGCAAATGCCACCGCCAGTAATCCCTGTCTTGCTGCCTGCCTCCCCTGAAAAACAGATCATAATTAGCAGAATCCCTGGATCTCATCCTTGAGTTAATGATGAATAAAAACAAGGTATGAACAGAGAGAACAGTCAGAACAGTGAAATACTGGCAGCCTTTGCTGTTGTTCCTTATTCCACTAGGGGAAAAAATCAGACTCTATTTTAGTCAGAGGAGTTTGGTGTCATGCAATTGTTCAGTCACAGCTCAGCAAACCTCATTATTTCAGGCCTCTTTAGAAATCCAGAGTTTTGCCCACGAGTACGATGGGATGTGTATCCGCTTGCTGTGGCACTGTGCCCCAGGAATGGCACAGCTGGTGCTCATGCCCAGCACAGCCCTGGGAGCTGGCACAGGCACAGGGAACCCCGGCACAGTCACAACTCTGTGCTTTTTAATCCATCACCCCGCTGGGCTCCACTTCAAACCCACAGTTTAACCAATACTGGCTGGTTTCAGCCAAGCCTATGCTGATAGTAGACAGAACGAAACCAAGTTAATTAGAGTTAAATGTAGCCTCAAAGGAGATCTCAGCACCAAAACTCCTTATGCACATTAACTTATACAGCATGTATTTTTAATGAGTTCAGCACTTGTCTCGAGTTTAGGAAACACACACATGGGGTGGCAGCTATTCAAAGCCGTTGCGCCAGAGCGTGAGCAAGTGCTGACTCTGCGAGATGACAAGGTCATGCTGCCAGTTATGGAGATTCTACCTTTATTGCACAACCCTCAGATACCTAAATTTAAATTAAACAGGTGAAGTGACAACACAAAAGCCACCTACCAATATACTGATCATAAAACACAAAAGGAAACGAAAAAGATCAGAGGGCTAAAAGCTCATGTTCAATTTTGCAAATACGGTTAAATCTTGTATCATCTCGGGCATCTCTTGAGCCTCTTTTTCATAAATAAACTTCTGAAAATATATATCCCTGTAGACAGCTAAAAAAAACACCTTCAAAGCAGAAGGGAATTTTACAAGTGTAAATTTGGAGCTTTAAACCCCACCCTTCCATCTCCACATGCATTCTCCAACACTCATCATGTGAGGCCAGGTAAATGGCCAGTAGTTGTGCCCTTTGGGTTCCAATATATTAGAGCAATCTACTCATTTGTGAGATAAAAGGACTTGCAAAGACTCTTAAGTGCAAAAAATATATTGTCATATATAAATAAGGCTTAACTATGCCAACAAATTCTGCAAATGCCCTTTTGAGCCTGTCATTTAAGTATAGCCAGAAAACACTGGATTACAGTGAAAAGTAAGGGGTAACTCTCTGTTTTGCATTAATTATAAGTATGTTCCAGCCAATGTGACATTAACACACAATTAAATCACTTTGAATCACGTAAGTTTTGTGCCAACATTTTGTAGAACTATGTAGCCTCTAGTATACAAAACAACCCTTCAATTAGAATATGGTATCGGAACACATTTTCCAAAATGTAAATAAACTAAAGAATAAAAATGCTCAAAGTGTTATAGGAGGACAATGTGACCCAATGACAACATTTTTACATTTAAAGTCAAAATGAAAAAAACTCATCGTGTAGAAGTCTCAGTTTCAACTGCAATTCCAGTGGTAATGCTGCTTCTATAAAAATCCCCCAAACCACGATCACATAGATACACAGTATTTCCCTAGCAATAGCCAGTTCAAATGAAAAATCTTAACTTTGTTTTTTTTTATCTTTTCAAGCAGTACTAACTTTAATAAACTTCTTAACTTCATGACTGAAACATTCAAATGGATAGGTATTTCTGTATATCCCTGAAAACACAACCATTCAACAATTTTAGTTTAAATGAATGACAAAAGACTGCTTCAGGATACAGTGCTGTCTCAAAACTCCTGAAAACTTAATCTGTATTCTGCTAATCTAGGTTACAGTTTATCTTCAGGGGTTCTCTTGTAACATCACTACTTGATGCTTTAGATTCAGCCTGATGTGATTGAAAAGGCATCCTTTTTTCTCCCATTCATCCACTTTATTCCCAGGCTCCCCTGTCCCCTCCTTCCAAATAATTATTAAGGAAATTATTTTAAAAGAAAACCCTACAGATAAACTACAACCTAGAACAGGGAGGTTCTGCCCTATTTATGTTCCAGAAAGTTGATTTACTTTAAAAGATATTACTGCATGCCACTCAAACCATACTTTCAGCCACATTTTTTATTGACTAAGTCTGTCATCTTTTCTTTCCCAAAACCTGAGTTTACTTTAAGAATGACAGAAGACTTTCTCAGGGTCAGCTGAAAGCATTCATAACTGCACACACCAGAAAAGAAGTGCTATAAAACTGAGACCCTCAAGGACAGCTGCTTTGCTGAGGAGCTGCATGACCAAGCTGCTGCCTCAGCTCCTGTGTAATGTCACTTCTGATTCAGTTCTGTCACCACACAGTGCCCTCCCAGGGGGGGTGGCCATCTCTGAACTAAGACTGCTCTAGGATGCTTCCAAAACAAAATGCAGATGATTAGTTAAGAAATGTGAACTTAAGATGACAAATGCTACTGTAATTCAGATATGTCCAGGTTTGCAGCTGGCCGGGTCAGCCCATCACTGGGATACACTGGGCCCTGCTGCCCACTGCCAGCCTGGCCTCATGCTGACAGCTCCATGGAACTGCAAGGAAATTGGTGGGGAACAGGGAATCTGACCTGTCTGTACTTCTGCATACTCAGCACCCATTCATGTCCCATCTCCTGAGCTAAGGGAGAAGGGGATGCAGTATTCAAACTCTGTTCTTCAGTAGGCACAGCAGCCCAGAGCCTTCCTGCTCACCCTCCTTGCCTGCACCCAAATGCAGTCACACCAAGCCAGGCTCACCTCTGAGGAAAACCAAGCATGCCATACACCACACCAACACATCCTTCCCTGCCCTGCTGCTGCTGTGAAACACAAGGTTTCTATAAGCAGCCCTCCCATTGCGTTGTCTCTGTGTAACCTCTCAGGCAGCACATCCCAAACCCTGAGCACCACCTCCAGCTGCACCTGCCACTGCCCAACCCAGCACCAGGTGCTGCCAGGAGCTCCTCCACAAGGCTCTGAGCCCAAAAGCCCAGGAGCAGCTTTCTCCCCTCCCCAGGACACATCAGCAGCACTTTCAAACACACATACACAGACATACCCACCATGTGTGCTTCTATCCCCACTTAAGCAGCAACACCAGTTCTGATGTTAGAGAAATCTTGCTTGCTTCAAGCATCAGCATCTTAGCTAATGAAGTTCTGCTGCTCTTCTACACTCAACAAATACTGGGCTGAGTAGCATATAGCCTAATTGACTGTTAAGGTCACTGGCCAGCTCTTTAATCTTATTTAGTACACTTTGAGATAGTTCATGAGTCATTAGGGCCCCATTCGTGGGGACACAAGGACACGTAGTACACACTAATAAAGCACATAAATGTGATCTAGTACGTGTATTTTACAGATTGTGAAATTAGAAAAATGGCATTAAATATTTCTTTGCAATGTTGTGTTTTTAATAATGCTGATGATTTTAACAAACAATAAAAATATTTGTCAGAGCTTGCTGGTGTATTCCTAACTTATAACATAGCTGTAACTCTAAGAAAATTCTTTAAGTAGTAAAGTCACACTTTAAGTACCATCTTGAAGAGAAAAAGGGCTCAAGGGAGACCTACCTTAAGAATTCCTTACTTGAAAGGGGAAAAAAAAAGGGACATTTTTCAAGCTGTTATTCATGATATTTGATTTTATGATCTAAATTGTAATTCAGTGCACGCACGTGTCAGGAACTTTGCAATACTTTTGAAAGGGATCAGCATCACTAATCAGGCACTGAAATCCAATTTCTGGGAGAATCTGGGAGCTCAAAGCTGCACATTTTAGCTGGCTTGAAAAGATCTTTGAAAAATAAAGTTAAACAGTAATTATACATAAGTGTGCTTGAGAAACTTTACACCTGTCTTGACATGAATCAGATCTTTGCATGGATGATGAAATTCTTGGCATTGCTTTAGGTGATTGGGATGGCATTAGCTTAGGCAGGGTAAGAATTCAACAGCCACAAGCCTAGACAGGTAGGATAAAGGAGTTACTGACTCAAAAAGGCACGGCAGCTTATCTGTGGAAGTCTAAACATGCTAATCATTTAACATAAACAGATCTGCTGATATTTTTAGAAAGGAATTTCAACTCATAAGTAACAATGTTAAAAAAAGGACACCAGTATCCCTAATAATATTTTCCACAGGTCCTCCCAGCTCCTTGCAGATTATTGCTACTAAAACTCAGACAAGAGAAGGGAAAAAAAAAAAAACGAAAACAAAGAAGTAAAATGAGGAAAAAAAAAAGCCAGAGACAGGCAGCTAGGTTTGGGACTAGGACAATAATGAACTTGTTGGCAATCAGTGTTTGACTGCTGGCTGTGCTACAAGACTCCTGCAACCTTTGTCTCCCTCTGCCTCAGCTCCCAGTCTGTAAAACCAAGTGATAATATTTCCTTACCTCACAGGAACGTTCTCAGAATAAATCCATAAATGCCTGGAAGACACTGAGACACCACTGTGACAGAGGCCATAAAAATACCTAGGAGAAAAGCAAACAACATAAGAATAAGAGTCACAAGTGACCAAAACTGCAGAAACATTCACAGATTAAAAGGTAAAGAAAAGATTAAAACTTTGCTTAATGACATGAATTCTCCACCCTGGGGAAGAACCAGCTCAGTTCAGCCTGTATTCCCATATAGCACTTTTAAAACCATGACAGCAAATTTCCCCATTTTTCCTTGCACATGACACAGTCATGATAATCCACCCTCAGATGATGCCTCGATGTATGAAAAATATACAAGCTAAAATCCTAAGGCATAACAGATGCAAGCAGGAAAGATGTTTACAGATCATTAGCTTAGCCCTCCATGACAGGTATCACATCCAAGAACCCCAATCACAGGAACAGAGACCCATGTACTGACAATGCTCTTCCTCAGCCTCCACATCCAATTCTAACTGCAGAGCTGAGCTCCTCCAGTAGTTAAAAAACTTTCAGCCTAACACTTATTCCTGAACAGCTTTCATCCATTTGTTTTCATGCCAACATTGATCCAGCAGCTTAAACAGCTTTTCCCTATCCCTGAAGTTTATTTCCCTGACAATAAAAAATGAATTACACCACCTCCCTGTCAGGGCTCATTTGCCCACCCAAATCAAGCAAGTTCTTGGAGCTTGCTCACCAGTGACTCCCCATCTTTGATATTACCTGTCTCCTCTATCACCCCACATCAGCATCTTCTGCCCAATCCCATCCCTGTGGGCTGCTGTCACCTTGCAACTGCCCAGAGATGTGTTTCTCCAGCATTTTCAGCTGGTAACCCCCTCCATCCCCCCCCAGTGCAGAGAAGCTTCTCTCTTAATGCCTTCTAAGGTTATGACCCTGCATGCCATCACCATGGAGATATGTCCCACTTTGACTGCTCTGGGCCTCAAGCTCTTTCTGAAAGACACCCTGACCCTTTCACAGCACTGACCATGCTTCCTACCTGTCCCACCTCTGAGCCCCCAGGGCACTGCTCTATGGTTCAGGGATGTCACAGGGAACACAAGTAGTCTCCCTAAAAATGTACCTCCTATCTTCAGTGCCAACTCAATCCACAGCTGATGGCTTGAGCTCAACTACACCACTAAGCATACTAAAACATGAGCCAAATGACTACAGCTCTCAGAAGGATAAGTGATTCAAAATTATGCAAATGTACAGAATACATTATTTAGTCTTTATCATTTACAAAGTACACATTTTGTAAACAGTTTCAGCCCTCTATGGAGAGTGAGACAGGGCCCTGAAATCTGGGGGTCTGATGGTTGCTGCATCATGCACTGACCATCCTACCCCTGGTGGGAGAGGGGGAGGGTTTGCTCCAGTTCTGAGGTGGGACATGAGGCTTGAACAGCCTGCCTGCCCACTGCCCCCTGTGCTCAGAGATACCTCCACCTATCCGCTCGTACACACACCCCTCGGAGACCCTCACTCATACCTTCATCAACTCAGCTAACCAGGACAATAAAAATCCCCCCACTTTTTTCCGTTTCTGAGGGGAGAGAGCAGTTCCTTTCCTCCTGGCACTTTATGTGGAACCAGCTCAGGAGCTGCTCGGACAAGCACTGGAGCTGGTAGGAGGGAACAGCAACCTCCCCCCTCTTGCTGGCAATTTGTCCCCAGATCAGACTGGGACATATTGGAAACCTCAGCCCAGGGAACCAGAATACACTCACCTTTTCAAGGACTCGGATCCATTTAAAACTGTGCTCTAATAACCTTCACAAACAAATATATTATGCAATTTATGTTATGCAGCATTGACTTCAATGACTCTGTAGCAGTGCTTACACTACTATATTTACTTCTGGCACTCACTGGCAGCCTTCACTGTAATTATTCTGAGCGTGCTCCTGTTCTAAACCTGGAGGTCTTACCCTGCCAATATCTATGCACAATGCTCCTCAGTATGTTTTCCATAACTCTGACCACACTGTCCTCCTTTCTTCTATCCCTGCAAGCTCCTTTGTCTAGAACATCTCCTAAGTTTTTCCTCCTTTCAAACAGGGTCCTGATTTTATATCCTATCACCTCTCCCTCACTGTCAGATCACCAGCTTCCACCTTTGGCTGTCCCACACTGTTGGTCTCCATCCCTCAGCTGAGAATTTTAGGAAAGCACCCTGGCACGTCCTGCCAGGCTCCCTGAAATTTGAGGAAAGCCCTCTTTTAGGCATGCACACATCCACCTTGATGCCCATGGCACAGACCAGCATACTAAATGAACAGAAGAGAGATTATACAAATTTGTTTTCTCCCTTCCCCCAGACTAATAGGATGGCAATTTCAGTACTGGCTCTTTTCACTCTCTTCATCAGTCTTTGCTGCAGCAATGGCAGTTGTGTCTGAGGGGAATCCATCCAGCAGTAAGTGGTTTCTTAATTCCCAGGACATGTTGCATACAGAAAATGATACTTAAGCTACTTAAAATGCAACCCTTTATTAAATGCATAAAAATGCTTGCAATTTCTGTAAGCCAACACTTTAAATTAATAACTTCTTTCAAATATATCAGTCTCTGCTGCAAATTGTTATACTGCTTTTTATGCATTCTTTTAAATATATTCCTTGGAAACTCTACAGAATTTGCTATAGTTCTAACATACAGTTGCAATCATTCATGGTACACACCCATGTACTTCGCTAGAAACTTCTTTGTCCCAAAAGCTTAAGTAGCTTTTTTCATTTCTGTAACAGGGGCAGTTCAAGTCATGCATTCCCAGCTACCACAGTGACACTACTGCTAGAAAAGGAAGTGGAAAGATGTCATTAAAAAAAAATAAAATAAAAACCACACCACCAAAAAAACCCCCAAATCACCTCTTCTACACTGAAAATATTAAGATGGAGCAAAGAATTTTAAGATGAGGTTAGAAAATATTCTCAGTCATATTAAGCACTGTTTAATGATCAACTGAAGATTCCTGGAAATCCCTGCCACAAGAGGACCTGTGCACGCTGAAGTGATCACTCTGCTCTGAATTTCTTTGCGTCTTTTTGTCTGACAGATATATTTAAAATTTTACACTGAATTTTGGATGTCTTAGCTGACTTTATAAAAGAGATGTCCTGCTTATACAGGGAAAGGGCACACAGACATTAGGTATTTGCTATTGAGGATTAAACATTAATGAAAAAAAATAATCAGCAGTGACGAAAATGGTGATGGCAGTTCGCTGGAGATAAGCTCCCCCATGCAGCACGCTGCACTCTCCATCTGCTAATTTAGGCTGCTGGAGGCCTTGGGTGACGAAAGAGAGACCATACCAACAGGATTTTAGCACACTGAAGTACACACAGCCTTCCCCCTCCCATAAGTTAAACTCAAGGCCAGTGGGAGCAGTGGGGAGGCTGCCAAGAGTAAGTGCCATGCTGCACATCCCCTGCAGCACCCTGAACAAGAGCCCAGCACCTCCAGCTGCACCTGGACACCTCTGCTGCTGAAAACATGAGCACTACCTCCATGGGTTTTGCCAGTCTGCAGTGCCAAGCCAGGAATATTTTCTGGAACTCTTCAAGGCTGCTGCGTTTTCGATCTACAAGACAGTGTTTACTGAACAGACAACACGAGCAGCCACGAGCCTTTTATGCAGCATTGACAACAGCGAGGAATTCCTCATCTCTTGGTGAGCTCCCATGCTGGCTGACACTGCAAGAGGCACTGCAAGAGGCACTGCAAGGGGCCAAGAAAAGCCACAACTTATTACAAGAAAATGGCAAATTGTGAAAAACCTGCATCACAAGGTTACCTGCCTAGGCACAGCTTCAACAGAGCTCCATAAATACCTCACTCTAACACTGACAGAGGTTAAAAACCTATTATCTTTCCCAAATGACAGTGTGAACACATGTTCAATGGAACACCCCGCCTCACCAAGCTACAAAGTAGATTCTGCTCTTTCAGTTCAACAAATACAAACCACAGGGAACTTTTTAAATGAAAGCATTGCGAAGATTACATTAGGCAAGTTTGATCTACTGTAAAACACTCACACACAGCATTAAGAGGTAGAACAACCTTTAACACCTGCTTTCTCTTCAAACATAGCGCTACCTCTGTGCATGGTTTGGCTCTTAATGGGATGAAATCTCAAGCTAATTTGTAAGGCTTACTCCACCAGCAAAGAATACTTCAAATGTTTGGGATCTAGCATTCCACTAATACTGAACTGGTGAGAATATTCTTCTAAGAGCATGTGCTCCACAGAGCTGCTCAGCTGGCTGCCACCCTGTGGGATGGATCCACACAGCAGAGAATATTTTCACCCTGGTGTGAAATGTTGTGACACAAGAGGAGGTGCAGCAGCTGGAAAAGCATTGCACGATCCAAGCAGTGTTGAAAGTCATCATCATAAATATTCACAAGCAGACTGATTTGTTTTCTTCCTAATACCACATTGTTATTCAGAAGTATTAATTAGTTTCTAAATACCACCTGTTATTTGGCCCTCCCTCCTCCATGTAACATGGGCTGCATGGCTGGCTTGCAGACTGTCCACACTGCTCAGAGATTTAATGACGCTCCAGCTTCCAGAGCTCACTCAGCTACTGGGAGGAGAGGAAGGGAATAATTACTTACTTACGTCTTTCTCTGCTGACCTCTCTGGCAGATGAAACGAGCAGCTTTAATGGCCTTTGAAGGGAGGCTCGTCCAGTCCTCCTTAGATGGGAAGGATGACAACTGCACTAGTAGGTCTTTGGCGTGGAGAATGATTTTAAAGATCCAAACTTCAAAGAT
Source organism: Drymodes brunneopygia (assembly GCA_013400955.1). Classification (NCBI taxonomy): domain Eukaryota; kingdom Metazoa; phylum Chordata; class Aves; order Passeriformes; family Petroicidae; genus Drymodes; species Drymodes brunneopygia. Next base: position 1,689,919 of record VZTZ01045102.1, on the reverse strand, counting down.
CCCAATGAGGGGAGAGTTCAAACTCAAAACTTCTCCCCAATGGAAGGAAGAAAGCTGCTAATGCAATCACTGATGTTTCCAGCGATCACTCACACTTCAGAGCTGAGGCACCAAGAACTGCCTGTCACATCCTACAGTATAAATAAACCTCAGACTGCCAGGAGGAAAGCTGTTACAAACCTCAGCAATCTTCTTTGGATTTCTTTAGATCCCTTCTTCAAAGGATCTCTCTGTAGGTAAGAGGCACAGGTGCAGACAGACAGCCAATATGGGATTCCTCTTCCTCCCCACCAGCAACAACCTCCTCCTATTTATGTGCATCACCAATAACATGAGAGAATTGGGCAGAGCACGGATGGAACTGGGCAGAGCACGTATAAAATGCACAAGTCACTAGCACACTTAGGCTGAAGTGACACAGATGAATAATGAAGCACTGTCTTGGTCTGTACAAACCCTGGATGGAAGATCCCTCCCTTTCAACCACACTGCTCCTGCTCAGAGTCCAGCAGAGACAGCAAGGGAGGATGAGCTTATCTTGATGAAATCAAATAAATATAAAAAAAGAATGGAACTATTTTGAGCCTGGGCTCACACTTAGCCTCACTGGAAGACATGAACCTGAAGCATTCTCCTCACATGCCAGCTGAAAGACTCAAGCTCTGAAATGCAGCATTTGGCATATCCATCATCTCAGGAAGCAGTGCTGCCTTTTCAGTGCAAATGTAGCACAAAGGTTGTTATCCCACAGCTGCCAGACACAATACCCAGGCACAGACACCAGCTTGTAAGCTTCCCAGGGAGGAGAGACAAACTATTCAATACACCTTCCTGTAACATCAGATTTTTCTTACCAGCATGATTTCACTGGTACATCCCAATCTGAATACTTCTTAAACGGTTTTTTTAAGATCTCGTGCATCAGGCTATCAGCTCTACAGAACAACTAGAGTAGAACAGCTAATAAATTACAGATTTTAGATGAGAAGTCAGAGCAGTTTTTGCTGGAAGATGTAACTGCAGGACAATTTAACCTTGTCCTTGCTAAATATGGAATGGGGAATGCAGTCAGGGTTTGATATCCTCAAACTCCTAATAGTAAAAAATCTCTGCCACAGTTCCTGCAGTCAGCAATAACCCAGGACTATCAGGATTTTCTCAGAGTTTAGACAGCCTCACATTCAAGTCCCTAGGATTATAAAACTGAAAAGTGGAAGGGCAAGGAACACACACATACAGAAAGTCATTTTCTCAGTGACTGACAAACATGGCACTTAATATCTTAGGGACTTGAATGGCTGGAGCTGAAGTTAAGCTTCACTAGAGCTATATTTAGTTCTGCACAAATACAAATTAGGAAACACTTTCTTCCCAGTTGCTAATGCAGTGTGACAGGAAACAATTATTTGCTCAGTGTCTAATGTTACCTTTGGTGAATATCTAGTTCACAGAAATTGTATATTGTATAATAAAGAACCAAGCTGATATTCTGCAAATCAGTGAGAAAACTTATTGAAGAAGATGAAGCAGCATTTGATTTGAACACGTCTGAGCTACACTGGTCTTAGCTATGCAGACAGAGTTAATGCTGAGGCATCTTCTGCTTTGATAATAAACAACAAAGCGAGTTTGTTTTCCAAATTCTACATTAATTTATTCAAGAACTCTGCAGATATCGAAAGAATATCACGGTTCCCCTAAAGTGTAAAACAGAGCTGGGCACAAGGACAGAACAATTAAAATAAAAATAAAATCCATCTTTTATGATTTCAAGTGCCAGTTTCTCTCTATGAAAAATGCAATTCTGTGTCACAAGGGAACTCTCAGCTCAGAAATCACTTCAGTCTTCAATCTCTACAAAACACAAAAGACAACAAAATGCATGATTCACATGAAGGGCTAGTTAGACCTTGGAGAACCAAGCCATGATTGTATAGAGGAGTCCCACGTGCTTCAGAAGGGCTCAAAAGGCTGCACTCAAAAAATCCTAGGCATGTGGCTGAGAAGAAACCCTGCTCCTGCCTACTACAGCAAGAATGCCAACAAACAGGCTTGGAGTGTCCAGGCCAGCCAGCACAGCATCCTTACACACTAAGGAAGTCAGAAAGAATACAACACTACTGCACAAACATGTCCTTTCTTCTGGCACCACCGGGCAAATACTTGCCAGGCCCTTTGCCTCATGAGTCACGTGAGTATTTCTAGAGCTGAAGGAGCTGACATTTAATGCTTGGCTTAACTAAGACCCAGGATAATCAGAGAGATGCACTGAGTATCAGTGTTCTGATGACCTTTCCAGTTGCAGATCCCTCTGAGATGGAAGGCAGATGAGCCCTTGGCACCATTCAAAAGACATCAGAAAGTCCAGCTTTCTTCAGCCAAAGATGGACTACTGAAATATATGCACATCTTTGCCTAAACATCCACAGCTTTTTACTGGGGAAAAAAAAAAAGGAGCTGATAAACATTTGGTTTCTTGGTACTGTCTTTTAAAACATTATCAGTTATTTTTAGAGTAAGTTCTTGGAGCAGGTTAAACATGGAAATATGAAAAGTTCTGGGCACAAAGCAAACAAACCTCTCAGCATAAGGCAAAACATTTCTTGAGAGATTCTGAACAACCCCTCTTACCTACAAGTGCCAGGTATGACTAAGTTTGATGAATAAGTTACAAGGATTTCCAGGAAGAAATGACACCACTACTCCCACTTGTACAAAATCTAAGAACATTGCTTTTATGCTCTATGTTCTTTGAGGATGCTGTGCCAACAGGGAAAATTCATGTCCTACCTTGGGCAACTCAAGGTTTGACCAGGAATTTTACTTCAGATGCCCACAAGGTCCATGCCTATGTTTTACTTGCTACGTGTGTACTGTAACAAGGTAATTCCTACAGTGCTTTCTATATTGATCAGCAAAACCCGTGCGGAGTCAAAGACTTACTTTGTCTATGCTGCTGGAGGGAGGGGGGCTGAATTTTTTCAGATCTATCCAACTGACATACTACTGTTTTATCCCAGCACAGCTGTACATCTCCCCCCATTTCCGATAGCGTCAAAGGAGCGGGAACGATCACGGATCTACATCACTCGGGTGGAGGTGCACATCAATATTCAGCCCACAGATCTTGCAAGTACCAAAGGGCAGCAGCTACGTCATCTTGTTCAGAGACATACCAGATTAAAGACTTTCCTCTCCTTTCAGCAGTACTGACACAGCCAGGCTGGCAGACCAATACACGCACGAGCCTGATAAAACAAGAAGTGGCTGGAGCTCTTCACGGAGCTGATGCGACACAAGTGAATTTTCTTCTTACTTGCGTTATTCCTGTACATGTGACACTACAAAGCAACACTCTCCATGACTAAACACGAATAGTTGCTGCCAATGGTTACTGAAGCAACCAGATTGGACTTTCAGCAGTCAAGCACACATAGGCTGCATTCACCTTCTAGCTTCCTAGAATCTTTCAAGTTATTACATGACTCTATAGTGCTCCTTGACTGTTCTCTCAAAAGAGAGGATGCAAAGCAAAACAAGGCTCTAGCTTGGAACAAGATGAACAATTACTCTGGAAGAGACTCATTTTCACTAGAAATCTCATTTCATGTCTTTTCTCACTCCTCCAGAGAGTCATTCACTTGCCCTCTTCGTCACAGTGCTAAAATAATCAGGAGGAAAAGTAGGAACCTCCTTTCTGATAATAGTTTCCCAAGTTGTACCTCCTCTCCCTTCCTCAGAGTATTGAGCTTTTAGACAAATGTACAATATGAATGGAATCCTGAAAAACTTAACAGAGGTTTATGGACTGAGGAAATGTGGATGACTGGCATACAAATTATTACTAGCTACTAAGTAATCAAAGGGATAATGACACATATTTCAAGAATTATGAGTAGCTAATTATTAGTAATTAGGATTAGAGTTACTCTTTTTAAGAAATTCACTACTATACATCAGCCTACTGTATCTTTTCTTGCATATAGAATAATTGGTACTGGAGGGGATGGATCTCTTTTCATCCTAAGTATCCACTCCCCAAACAGTCACCCTAGTCTTGCAATCTGCCAAGGGTAAACCAGAAGGAATATTTCATTTCGTACACAAGATTTGAAAATCCCAGCTCTCTACCTTGTATAAGCCACAGTTACACTGTGTAACTGTGTCCCAGAAAACCTGTGCTGATTCCCAGCTAGCTTGGTAAAGACAAAAAGGACTGAATGTGGTTACTGCCACTTTGTCCAGGATGGGATGGAAAGGAGCACTCTCCAAGCACTGCTCAGAGGTTCCCCACCTCCTCTTTAGCAAGGTTTTCATTCCACATCAAGCAGACTCCTGCACAGAACTGACTTTAAGGGACTCTAGAGAACTTTGAAGGGTTTTGGAACAAGAGAAAAGCACACAGGTATCTTGTCAACACCAGAAGAGCAGAACAGCTCTAGCACTGGGGTGTAAAAATGAAGAGACTTGAACAACTGCATTACAAACAAACTCCAAAGAGTGACACCAACGGGACAGACAGCATGAGGTCAGGACTAGGATTGCTCTTTTGAGGATTAGTGGCTATCAGCTTTCTTTGCTTGCCCAGTGGCACACACCACAGGACACCAAATTCTCTTAATGAAAAAAACCTTGTGTCATAAGAAAAGTTATAAAACCTATGGAATACAATGGAATGGTTTGATTGGTTTTAACCCATCACAACCTCCATTGCACCAAAGAGCTGATGTTTATCTGTCTCTCTGCAAGGATTTCGACACAAAGCCTGAAGACCCAAAGAATGCATTAACACTGGAGAATTAGCAAAAATGTCCAAACCAGTAAACTGCTACCAGCAAACCCCGCTCTACACAGAGTCAAGCTTTAACACCTTTATGTGACATACCAGGTTTTTTTCTTTCCACCTCCTCTAAAACAGTAAGAAAAATCAGAAATATCATCAGTCTACACAAACCGAACATGTTTTCCTTTCAGAGCAGCAATGCCACCATCCCAGACAAGAGCTGGAATTCCAACAGTCATTACACTTGAACATGCAATCCCTACCAAAGCTGACGTGCAGCTTAAAATTGAAATACAGGTGTCTAAAGTGAACACAGATTAACACATTTACTCTATCACACATTCATTACTAAAGAGCATCTATTACAGATGCATATTAAACGTGGATGAATATACTCATGAAGTCTAGACAACCATATTTTCAATTAATAAACAGCTTTCCCCACTCCCAAACCAAAATTATCATAAATTATAATCCCCAATGAGTGATCTCCTATAACAGAAAGTATTAAAATAAAGAGCACTTTTTAAAAGTTATTTACAATACAAACAGTCTAGTTTATGCTTAGTAAAACAAGCCAAAATTCTGTCTCAGAAATGCCTGTATTTCAATTTTATGTGAATAAAGCATCAAAATTTGAATGTACTGATAATAATAAAATAAATGCATCACATATCTGTTTTGCTCTACAATTTCACCTCTATACCATCATGCACTGAAATGCAAACACTACAACATGGATTCCCACACTACTTATAATGGCTGCATCACCACTACACATTCAGAAGATGTTTAACAGTACCAATACAATAACAATAGCTACCTTTGGATAGTCAGTTCTTATTTCTTGTAACCACAACTACAAGAAATCCCAACTTCTTTTGATCCTGTGACATGCTTACTTAAGTGACACAGAATAAAAGAAGCTCTCAGATACACTGATTTCTCTTTTCACACAGTTAAGGATTTTTTTCTTGAGAAGCAAAACAAATGTTTATTTTAAACATATACCTAAATAATGTCCTAACATACTTACTAAAAATTAGGTTTATGTTTCTAAAGCATTACAACATAATATATATATTTGGAAATATGCATAAATTAAAATTAATTTATGTATCAAAATAATTCAAATTTAATTTATGTTCAAAAAAACCTGCATTTGCTTGCCATTCTTCAAGAAAGGCAAATCGCCAGGTTAAACAACTGAAAGTAATGCACTAAACCAACTCTAAATAATGATTGACCTTTTGACTGATGCAGAAATAGCTTTCTTCCCAGTTTCAGTTTATCCAGTTAATTCAATTCAAAGACTTGGTTTGCACAAAAGAAGAAATCAATTAAGAAATAACATAGCATGAAGCTTTGTTTTCATTCTCCATTCTAAATAGAAATATTTAGAGCAAGAGGATGAAACCTACCATTTACAAAAATCTCTGGGGCCGAAACTATTTTCCAGTCACTACCTAGAATTAATACCATAACTATTTTAAAACTTGAAAGCCTTCCCTTACCATTTCAAAAAGCTAAATGCACTGTTGCTTTTGATTTATGTACCAAGAAAAGCCTAGTTAACTATTCAATATTGTTTCATGCATTTTAACTGAATCCAAATTTTGACATCAATACAACTATATATTCAGCACTCAATATATGTTAAACAACTACTTTACTACCAAAAATATGAATTACCTGGATGCTAATTTGGCATAGCCAGACAATTATAACATATGCTTAGAAGGCTGACAAAAGGTGTTACCTTACCGTAAAAGCTGTACTTAGCAGTAAAAATCAAGGCAATCTAATAATTACCAAACTACTAATAATTAACCTCCCCTTTGAGAAATGTAACAAAGTAAGATCAAAGGAACCGATTTACTTCAAAGTTTCTGCTTGATTTACATCATTATTTAAATCATGTTTCAGAGAATGAGATATTTATTACAAAGTAGCAAAAAGAAAAAAAAAAAAAGAGTGGAAAGATTTAATGAACTCTGACATGGTTCTCTATTTTTAGCATCACACCAAAATCACCATATATTTGGCAGAAATACTCCTGAAGGTCCTTGAGCTATCCTATTGGTTTTGAAGCTGATAGTCTCTAATTTCAGAGTATTCAGATGGGATAAAACTCAAGAGTGAGTTATTTTACAATTACTTGGGAGCTGGGAAGGCTGGGGTGCTTGAACAGATTACAGCATATCCCTAACCATGCTGGGATTGTGCTCCTGCTGGTGAATTGAAGCCTTCTAAGTATCTCCTCATCCTGCACCAACAAGGAACAACTGAATGGTACTTCAGAGCTTGCAGTGGGATTAAGCAAAACATCCCAGAGCTCCAACACAATCCTTTACTGATGAGGGAGAGAAAGGAGGGAGGACAACATCTTATCCCTGTCATGGTATTTTTCCTTTATTACAAGAATTAAAGAATTATGAGAAATGTACAAAGTTAATGCAGACAAATGATTTTTTTTTATCTCACTGGTATTTTAATTAAAACCTTTTGTCATGTCTGCTGAGCAAGTTCAAAGTATTGCAATGCAGTAGCAATGGTAATGCAGAAGTCTTGTTAAGCTTGGGGAAAAGAAATGTTTTCAACTTTTACCAAATCAGCGACTGTAATTACTAGAGGAATAAATCAAATTTATAGCAGGCAAACACAGGACATAATCATTTTTTTGTGCGGCCATAAATGAGTTTGTTTTTGTTGCAATGCGATAAACTTTAACATTTTCTGTGTGTCAGACAGACTATTTTGATAATATTCTTTACATTTCCTCCTTATTAACGAGATGAAAAATTTGCTATTAAGATATTCAAGTCATCACAATACATCTTTTTACTGGATAAGCTTCAACAAAACCTTAAAGTACTTTTTCCTAACCACATTAACACAGTAAATGCGTAGCCAGAATTCTTACTTCAGTATTAGACAATATTCTGTTCTTGCAAAATATCAAGAGGTAGAATTCAGCAAATTATGGCAAATCAGTTGTTGGTTTCTTTTTTTAAATTATGTTCAGAATGCTGCAACACAGGAGACAAAAGCAGTTTTGTTTCATTATATCCAAAGATCTTTTTTTCAATTTAACTGAATTCTAGACAAAAAAGTTGGCTTTTTTTTATCCTCCGCTATTTAAAAGTGTTTTCACATCTCCACTTTCACTACTAGCCTTTTGTCAAGAACAATTTCTGATTGCTAGGCTATTTTTGTCTACCTCTATTCACAAAAAGCAGGAAGCATGTAAAATGGCAGATTTGATAGACTTAAAACACTTGAATAGCTTACATATGTAAACTGATTATGGTTTGCAAAACCTGAAAGTAATGTTATCAAAACATGGGATTGCTTTGGCAAACAATGGCACTGCTAACCACGGAAAAGCTCCAGCACTGACTGGCATCAAACCACAGTAGCACACTATGAACACAAGTGATTTGTTCTTTGCTTGAATGTCAGTTTTCAAGAGTAAATATTGTATGTGCACACACACACGTATTCATTTGAGCACATATAAAAAGGCTGCCCATAACCAAACAAACCTGTAGCTCCCACTTGAAAAAAGCATTTTTATAAGACTGCCTAGCTCAAGTCAGCAAAACAGTTTGGACCAAGCTATCCAAGAGGTCTTCATTACAAATTCCCTTTTCTCCCTGACGTGTTCTGAAAAACTGCAATGGGAAGATACAACGTTAATACTGCAGGTAGTCACCTCTGGTGAGGTGCCACGGGAAGAATGGCTCTGAAAACATTTCTGCAGCATCGCTGCAAAAGACCTTTATCAGTGACTATAAATTTATTTCCTGCAAAGGAACCTTCTAGCATAATGTTCACAGAAAGGACATAAAAGGCAATCTGTCTGCCAATGGAACTTAAAAGTAAATGTGAAGGCAGGAGAGGCAGTGTATTTTGTTGAAATATGTAGATGTGCCACTTAGATCTCAATGAGTGCCACCTCCTGACACCAAAGGGTGAAATGTTCTGATCTCTGCTGACAATATTTATACTGAGAAAGCCTCCAAAACTTCGTTCAGATTTCCTAAATGCCTATGATCTTTTCTCCAGAAGCGAGGGAATTGGCTGAGAGTCCTCTGCAGGTCTGGCAAACAGGCCATGGAGCGTGTGGACCATCTCATCAGCATCACTGGTTTCCATCTCTGCAGCACGCACCAATTTATTTCCAAAAGACAACTGAGGACCACAGAAACCAAATTCACTTTGTTAACTACAGTTAGAAAATAGATAAAATCCCTCAGCAAGGACCACTACAGCCTGCACCACTAGCTGGGCAGGAGGCCAGCATCACCTGCACTGCTGGCCAAGGCACATGAAGGCCACGCCTCTGCTTCTGCCTGCAGACAGCATAAGCAATCAAATCATCCAGAAAGGAGAAAACCTAAAACTTTCTTCTCACTTTTGTCAGATGATTTATGTAAGTTGTAATTTTAAGTAAAAGAACAGCAACCATGTCCTTTAGGAACAGGTTTTCTTTGAAAGTAACAAAATAACCATCACCCTCTAATCCGATAAAGCCCTTAAACAAAACCAGTAACATTCCATCAAATGCACATGCAGAACTCTAACCCAAGTTCATCAGATGCATACACAAAAAAAAACATTAGGACCTGTGTAACACAACTCGATTTTCTACAAGGCAATATAAAATATAATTAACTAAGTATTTTAAAATATAAATACAAAAATTAAGTAATGCTGAAAGAGGGCACCGGATCTAAAGGGTAAGGGATCTAAAGATACATTTTAAATATTTAACCGATTTTTTGCCTGGGGGCACAAGATCCAAAGGCCAATGGATCTAAAGATACACTTTTAAATATTCAAGCCCATTTTTCCCCTGAATTTTTATCATCCTATTAACATAACTTTATACATTTTGTATAATACGTTTGTGCATTACAACGTTTTTTCAATTGTTTAATCTTCCTATTTCTATTTTTTAAACATCCAGCAATTGCTCAAGCCTCTGGGTGTATTTATTTTAATTAAATACAACAAAACCAAGTGAAAAGGTTTTTCATTTTCCGAAAGAGGAGACCACTCAGAATTTTCCTCCATGTGTCGCAACAGAGATCTGTCAGACACATCCCCAGAGTAACCCTGCAAAGACAATAGCTGTGCCAGCAGCAATTTGTCTGCATTGTGAAGGCAAACATTTAACAAACAAAATAAAACCAAGAGTAATTTAATATTTGTATTGTGTTTGCACAAAGAAGTGCTGATCAGAACGAATGTTGAATGCCTGCGGTAGCACCTTCCTCCCTGTACCCGTAGGAGGGCACACTCCCAGACCCCGGATCTAGCGGGGGGCACACAAGGTCTGGGACAGATTGACACTCCAGCTGTATATAGTTCAACTTTTTTTCTTTTTAAGCAATCAAAAGCATCTCCTTTATTCCACAAAGGTGGATACTGACATATTTTGACAGGCCTGTCCCACTTCAAATTCCCAGCAAGGCTGCACACCAGGTCGCCTCACCCACATGCTGTCCAGTCCTCACTCAACCAGTGAGTTGCCAGAGCATCTCTTCTTTCTTCAACAATTCCCACTGGCACACCTGTGTTATGAGTCTTAAGTCCACACTGCTATCACCAGCCTCCTGGGCTTTTACTTTTTGTAAAAAAAGTACACTCAAATCTGTGGTGCAACCAAATTATATATACAGGGACCAGTCTGTGTTCACCTGAAAGCAGGTAATGCCAAGCTCTGCCTCCTCTTTACCCACCACTGTTTACTCCCACTATCAGAACAGTGCAGTTCAAAACACAGAAGGTAAACAGAAAGGCTTAAAAGGCTTCCTCCCACAGTATCCAGTCAGAAAGGTATCTTCTCCGTATTTATGCCTTTTCACTGCAACCAATTTCTTCCGTAACAAGAAGCTGCTTTTGAGGTAAACTTGCACTGCATTAGGTAACAAACTCCAGCAGCACTACAGATACTGCTAGAAAAGGTTTTCTAAAATCCTGCATAGATATGCAGGAACTGCACATGTAAGGAAGAAAGCAGGATCTCTGTCTTCTACCCCAGCAGGATGAGAAAGGCAGACAACACTCAAAGCAGAGAAAGGCAGACAACACTCAAAACATGTGCTACTGCTTTGGAATGTTACTTCATAGTATTTACCATTACCAAAAGAGCACAGTGCTACTTGACAAATTTGGGGGGTTTTTAATAAGCTTATACTGATGAGAAGTTTCTCACCAAACACTATTTTATCAAAAAGGCAAATGCAAATTCAAAATAAATTGCAAGGCAGCATTTTAGGGATACTACTTTTGTTCACAGTTATGGATTTAGTTATTGAATGCAAGCAAAGTTTAACAACAGGAGTAGCAAATGAACAATTTCATATCATAAAAACGCCCTGTACTTTTTGGAAATAACCTAGAAGTCTGCTACACCAGACTCTAGACTACTTAGAAATTACTTGTCTTCGAAGTCTGAACAATACTGAGGGACAAGCAGTATTCTTCTTCTCAGACCAGTTGTCCAAGTAGTGCTCCTGAAACTGATGAAGTATTCCTTCTCCCCCTCTCCTTTACACAACTTCCAAGTTATATTTGCTTTAACTCCATTTCCTCTATGCTAACAGAAAGCCTTTCTGGATATTAGGTTTCAGCCTCAATTTCACATCTTTATATGTTTCACCTAATTCTCAGTCTTCCCCTCAACAATTGTAGAGATCTGGAGAAGTAATTTCCCAGAGTGAATTACTTATTAAAAAGCAAACATAGCAATGAAAGAGCCCAAACTAGGCTCTGTGCGAGGCCAAAGTAATAATTCCAGCCCTGTGATCTTTCCCAGATAGCCAACAAAGGGGCAATTACAGAGTAACACCAAGACACAGCTCACATTTTGGGAGGATTTCACCCAGAAACATGCTGCTAATATTCACATTTAAGATCTCCCAGGGCCCTATTACATCTTCTTTTTCAATAACATACTGGATTTCTCTGGCATTCAAAACAAAATCAAGCCTTAACAATCCACATTTTCCCAAAATTTGCTTCCTTTTAATGGTGATAATGCAAAAATTCATGCTGAACTATTCAGCTATCTACCTGGCCAATTTTATAGCTGTATTCATACCCTGGGTGAATCACATTTAGAAAATTATATATAAACATGGTGTGACATTCTGTCAAGTTATCTTTAATTATGTAATTCCATCCTTTAAAAAGACCTGGAGATATTTTATGCAGTCATTTAGAAATTTAATCCCGGGATAGATGTTTAAAATGTGCCAGAGAAACAACATGATCATCTGAAAAGCTTCCAAGGGGGTTACAATTCCTCACTCCTCTAAATCTCAGTATATTACATCTTTATCATGTTTGTTTTATGGCTACCCCTTATTATCCAACTTGCTTACATCCATTCCCAAACTTTCACAAGAAAGAAGTACTTAAAAAATAAAAACAGACAAGAAAAAAAAGTACTGAAAACCCCAGTAAGGTGGACAAAAATTGCAAAGTATTAACCCAACAAAGCACATGACAGTGGTGCACACCAAGGTCAGAGGACTGTCTTGCCTTCAGGTATCACAAACTCTCCCCCAAAGCTCCCTTTTTTCTCAAAGTTTCCTATCTTGCTAAAAACCAAAAAATAAAGAACCACCAGCAAACACATAGCTCAGTTTTCTCCTCGGATAAATGGCCAGTAGGCAAAGGAGACCTATCCCAAAAACTCACTCCAAAACAGCCCCATCCCTGCCACGAGGTATGACTAAAGCTCCACCACAGCCAGAAACCACCTGCAGGACTCACTGTCACTTCATCAGCTTTATTTGATAACAACCCTGCCTGCTCCCCCAGTATTAAAACTCAGCAACTCATTTCTAAACCAATCAGTCTGGCCATGACACACTTAGTGCTGCAAGAACAAATTGTGTTGTAGCAGCACTGTCCATTTTTCAGAACTCTAAATTAAATTTCACATAAAAACTGCTTCAGATGTCCCTGAATCGGTCTCCTGTTTATGACTTTACACAACCCTACACTACATAGAAATTTGTCAAACACAGTAATTTCTTCAGTAACATTCAGTGCACCAAGTGTTTCCCCATGCAAGTCAAGCGATGACCCAACTCCTCCCACAGGAAAGCCAACAGAATGCTTTTAATACCATTTTTTTCCAACAGTTCAGTTAACCTCAACCCTGTTTCTCTGCCATTTCCAGTTAGATGGCTTCCTCAGCTGAAAAATTTAATTCCCGATAAGACAACCTATCAACCAACAGAAAATGGACTTTTGAGTAAGGACAACCAGCTGCACCAGTGGAGGTTGTTCAATCCTATTTAGATTTTCTTTTTTCATTGTCCTCCTAATCACCACAAGATCAGTGGACACAGAAACGAATTAAAGTGCAAAAAATCCTGATGTGTCTGGATTCCACAGGTGCTGGCAGCAGGCTCAGCCTGGCACCCCGTCTGCTCCCAGGAAAGAGGCACAGGCAGCTGCAGGAAGAGGCTCCCACACCAGGCAAATTCATTCTGAAGGTAACTTACCATCCTATTAATGTGCCTTATAGACAGCTGTAAATTTGCAGCATTACAGCACTTTATGATGTTAAATAATGCATTGCATGTTGCACACATATTTTATTGTACATTTTTCCAATTTGAAGACTTTCGAGGATCCTGTACAAATTGCACACAGCTGTCTGTTACTGGTAGTTGACAAGTTATTAAAAATTACATTACCTGATCATTTGAGGAACTGAATGCAATAGTGCCACTGTTTACTATGCTTTAACATGTGCATAAAACGGAATGTTGTGGTCCAATTTTTAAGTGCCTACCCTTACGAAGAAATTAGTTTTTTAAATAAAGCTCTACTGCTTTAACAGCATCTGAATGTGCACTACTACATATTCTGCCTATAAAAAAAAATCCCACTGTGAAGAGCTGTACTACAGTGAAGAAACTGCCAGGAGAAATATTGGAATTCTCTGGCTTTCCTGTAACTAAAATCCCCAAATAAATATTGTATTAGCATACCTGTTTGTGCTTCATTTGCTGATAACAGAGCTTGGTTAAGACTCGAAAAGCAGGTAAATTACAAAGCAAGAACTGTAAGTCAGGACAGTCAGTTTCCAACTTGTTTGAACTTGACTGTATATTGCTAAACTCAAGCAGAATGTAAACTGCTGCCCTGTAACAGTTTAGATCACATGTTAAACAGCTTTCAAGCATAGTTATTTGTATTTAAATATTGCCTGAAGGTCCTAAGCCAAGATCATACCCCATGATCCTGGATTTTCCACCATACAGTTCCTGTCTTGAAGACATTATGATCTAATATAGACAAGATGCAACAAAGAAATAAAATGAGCAATCAAGGCAAGAGTGGGAAGTCCTGAAGTTAAAGACACAGTTAGTTAGTTCTCTAACTACTGAAAAATCCCTCTAGGCAGGGAGCAAATAAAGAGAAATAGTAGCTACCAGAGGAGCTCCCTCCTTTAAGGAGCAGATAGTTAAATAGTTCTGAGAAGCAGCTACATGCTTTGAAACACGAACCCTAACTAGCATTATGTAATGTAATTTATAATCTTCAACATGAACATTTTGTGGCAGGAAAATAATAAGCCATCTACCTTTTAACTATTTTCTAGACAATTGAAAAAGAATTGTTGCAAGTGATCAAGTAGCAAGAACTCATACAACCCCTTCAAGTCCTCTTGGTTTGTTTAGCCATTCCCATATTGCCAAAACAAAAAGGTCCTTCATTAAAAGCAGGTAGGATACAGCTAGTCTATAATGGAGGAATTATAACCACTCATTTTCACCACAATTTCAACAATAAATACATTTACCAAGGTTTCTCCTTACCTTAACTAAGGGCCACTTGCCTTTTACCAAAGCAATCTAAGGAATCACAGGTTTCTGTGAGCACCCTTGCCTACTCATTGTATTCCTCCTTTGCAGATTTAAACCTCCAAAATAAGTTTGTAGATTTTTATTTGCAAGACTCATTTCTTATCACCACCAACAGTATTGTAAGCCTAGTGAGATATTCTTCTGTATTAAGAGAACACTGGGAGAAGAAATCTTCCATTTAGGATACCACCTCAATTAAAATTAAGTAAAAATCCCTCAGTTTCATATATCCAGTGCAGTCCAACATTCAGCAATGTAACTTGTAACACTCAAAGCATGTAACAAACAAACAAACAAAACTAACCAGAAGTTCAAGTTGTTTTCCATGGTCACATTCATCTTCCCAGAAGGCACACTTCACTGTAACTGATTTGTTCTTCCAGTGTAAGACAGCTGCTTAAGGACTAGTAATAGCATTTGTCACATGCTACAGAGGAGGATGGAGGGAACCATATCCCATAAACCCAAGCTGAAAGCTTGTCCAGGGCTGGCACTGCAGTGTAGAACCTGTCTCCAAAATGAGTAAGGCCACCACCAAAAGAAAATCACCATCAATGACAATAAAACTTGACACTGCAACATCACAGGTGGAGAGATAAAAAAAACCCACAATTTACTAAATAACCACCAATATATAAAGATATAAAGACTATGCACACAATCTCTGTTCTGGTATTTTTTTATTTCTGAATGCTCATCCTCCAAAAAGTATCATCTGTAATACACTAAATCTGGGGTTCTGAGAAAAATATATGTAACATGGAATGCCGCCAAATACTACTGATTACACAATTGTCTCAAAAGTCTGCTGGCAAGGTATGCCTTGTTTCAAAATAAATCCTGGAGCCTTCATTCTTTATTAAAATAAAATGTTATCTCTTGCTTATCTTGAGTTACTAAATATTTACTTCCTTGGACAAGGAGAAAGACCTTCTTCGGGTCCTTTATTTGATTGACCATGAGCATGAATATGCATAGGAGTACAAAAGAATATAAAAACAGAAAGAAAGATAACAGGAAAAAAACCCACTACTATCAATATTTGAATAATGAGGCAGCTTTATCTTCATCAGTATATCAATTTATTCACATGGGGTGACAAGAATATATTAAAGCGATTCTGAAGTTGGGCCATTAAATTGCTTAGACAACCTGTTAACCAGTGCTGCTGGCAATTAGGAATGCATTCTCAGTGGAGGCCTTCTGTAGAGCCATGCTTCAAAGGTTCAATGTGCTGTACATTAACTTACCAAGAAACACCCTGAGAACTGCTCCTCTGTCATGTAAGCTCAGTGCTGCCAACTAATTAAGCCCACAGTTCCATATTCTGAAGATGTCAATGTCCTCCTGCCCGTTTAGCATCTGCACAACCATGGGAAAGGTAACTCAGATTAAAAAAGCAGCCAGGCTACACTAATGAATGCTAGGTTGGCTATAAATGTCCTCCATCCCAAAATAAGTTTTGTAGCACATTTGGGCTAAAGTGTTCTTATTTTAGGCTCCTGCAGCATGCATGATTTTGGACAGGGACTCACGTATGCACATGTACATGCTTGCAAGGCAAGTCCACTTGTTACTGTTCTATTATGGGGAAACTTGGCATTTCTCTAGCACAAAGCTGTAAAACTTCTCTGGAATGCTGATCCTAATCACCAGTGAAAAACTTGTTGAAAGAAGGGTTCCACGCCTTGCTGCAAATAGAGCTGTTCCACAAAGACTGGGGGAACAAGCACAAAACTCAAAAGAAATGGAAAAAAGCAAAAGATGGGCAAAGAACAAGCAAAGCAGCCCAAGAACAAAATGGCAACTGCCAAAGCTTCAGTTTCTTTTTCATTAAGGGCATGGACTAAAAATGGTTTGTTCTCAAGGCCTATGAGCAAACTGGAAGAAAATTGTGTTGCTGAATGCATGGATGAATTATCCAAAACCACCTGGATGGCTTACATCAGCCTTCAGTGACTGCAGTAGTGATGAGAAAGGGAGGATGAAAGCAGAATGCTGAAGGCACTCAGGGAATTACTGTAACCAGAGGGCTCTACAATCCTCAATGCACTGCAGCTCTGGGACCCAGAAAAAGCCTTTCAAACACTCACATGGGGTGTGATTACTGCAGGTCTGATAGCAAATATATCAAGCTAGACTGGTACCAGAGGATTACAGAACAGCAAATGCAAATGTCTGTTTAAAAAAAAGGAAAAACTAATTTTGTTATCTAAATGTTGGCTGATTTGATCTCAGGAGTAATGAAATGTTTTAAAACATTTCAAAAGACAGATAATTAGAGACCTACAGGAAAAGAAAAAAAACAGGATAAGATACAACTTGGGTTAACCAGCAGTAATTCATGCCACATTTTCCTAGTATGTTTTGCAAATAAAACACCGTATTTTCTAAACATAATGTGGTAGGTCTCGTTTATCTGGATATCAGAAAACAACACTGCAGTGTTATGTAGGAAATAACCAATTTAGTGGGAGAAAATTAAAAAACAATATAAGAATCCTAAGACAAACAAAGAAGGGGGCTGAAGTTAAAAGGTCAAATACAAACAAGAAGAGTGGGGCTGTGGTGGTTACTAATAGATTTTTTCCCAAGGATTTATCCTGAGACACATATGTTGTAATTCTATACATATACACACATATATATATAAAAACAAAAGCAATTTGAAGACAAAAAGAAAACACTACTCAAGTTTGCTGAATGTCAGTGTAGAGAATAATGTCTGTCCCACACTAAGAACATTGTAATTTTAAGGACAAAAAACAAATAGTAGATCCAAATACTTAGTACTATATACGAAATTATGCACTTGAGAAGGAAACAAGAATTCCTGGGACACTCATGTAGAAAATTATTAAGAAAGCAGAAACTTGGTATATTAGATGGAGAACAGGTAAGTTACACAGTTCAGAGAAAAGCTCCAGAGAAACATTTTTGCTGCCTGCATTACGCGACGCTCAGTACAGCCCTGGTCACTCACATACACAAAACCTTACTTCAAAACAAGACCTTACAGACAAAAGATCCTTAAACATATTCATATTCTTGTATTCTCATATTTTTTTTAATTGATGGTGAATTCTTTACCCATTCAGCAAGCAACAGCCACCAAAAAGAATTTTTTTAAGTGGTACTTGATATGATGACAAGGAGGGGTTTGATGCAATTGCCTGCAAATGCAATGGACCAGATGCAGCTTGTATTTGTAAAAGGGAAAAAAATATGGAAAATTCTGAAGTGGCATTGGCATTGCTTTTCTCTTTAAAAGCTTCTTCAGCACACACCTCCGTGAAAGAAAAATGGTGCTAGTAAAGTGGGAAGGCCAACTAGTGAAGGAACCAGATCGTAAAGGAAGCAGGTAAGTGAACACACAGATCTCTGTATCCTCTTTTCTTCATAAAGTATCAGTGGAACTGCTGTTCAGACATCAGTTCAATTTCAGAAGAAGGTTTGTGACAAGAAGAGACAGAGCAGGGTGATAGGAACAGCAAGAGATTTGTTATACTTAGCAGGCCAAAAGAAAAAAAGAGACCTGTGGTGTCACCCAGTGCTTTCTGCAAACCTGGAAGGTCAGAAGTATTTCTTAATTCCCTAATAAATTTTCCCAGAATGTTTTTCTTCAGTTAAATTCTAGCTCCTGACATTGACCTCAAGATCGTTTTTCAATTTGAGCTTCACTACAGGCACTTCAATAACATGAAGATGAGAGCACAAGGAATGATGCATTTTATTTCATGGCTAAATTATTTTGTTTTTAATTTAGAAACAAATTTTCAAATGCAATAGAGAGACTTCCTTAGATCAACTTAATGCCAGAGGCAAGTGCTCCAACAGATAACTGATTTGAGGAGTAACCATTACAGTCGCATTGCCTCACTCACACTGCTGTAATAACTCCCAGATAATGCAACCAAATATCTCCCTTGCCCAAGAAAACTCACATGCCAGCAGCTGGGAACACCAGGGCAGCCTGGATGGTGTATTCAGCACATGTGGATTCCTGACAATTCACTACTTTTTGATTTGGTTTTTTGTTTTTTGTTTTTTTTACCGCTGACAATAAGAGAATAAACCAAACAGCATCCCTCTAGTAAAACAAGAGCTATTTAGCCCCTATAAGCCTCCACAACTCTTATGAGGAATTAAAATGGATTTGTAATATTTGTAAAGGACTAAAATCTAGTTAGTACAGTCACACTTAAGCAGGGGAGAGAAGATAGCCTCCTGCATGTGTGCAAGCCCTGCTGGAGTGGCCAAAGCCACAGCAGGCAGGCTGCCCCCCAGCAAGCCACTAAGAGCCCCTCATGTATCACCAAGGAAAAGGCACATTAGTGAGCAGAAAATATCAGACTGGGGTGAGAACAACAGCTTCTGACCCCTCAAACAAGCAATCCTATATTCTACTGAAGTAAAAGCTGGTTAAGAATATTCTGTGTTGCAGATCTGTTACTGTTGGTAAACATATCATTATATTTTGATCGCGTTGGCATCTCTTGTGGTAGGAGGGAAAAAATTAAATCTTTCCTGCAGCAAATTCCAGAAATGATTACTATGTAAATATTTCCTTATTAATTCTACTGTGTCAGTCAACACACTCTATACAAATATATGATATATATAAAAATTATTTCCACTTCTCTTTTCCTTATTTCAACTAGTCCAAGTTCTCCTCCTATTCAGAAAGGACCCTAATTGAAGTTCCACTGATGAAAAGGAAGAGCAAGCCCCTTAAAATGAGCTATTAAGTCTTTTGTATCTCAACCTGAGAAAAGCAAAAGATGCATATCATTATCTTCTGCACAAAAATGATGCACTTCCAGTACAAAGTTAGTGAAGTCCTTACACTGCATATAAACAAAAAAACAAACAAAAAAAAGAATAATCTACATCAATTGCCATTTATTGAACAACACATTTCCCTGAACATCTTTTTAAATCCAGAAGCCATCCCAGTCTGAGCCAGCCCTATGAAGAGCAGAAAGGTGGAGTCAGGAGCCAGAAAATGAGGGAACAAAGCCCCAGCACAACCTGTGTTGAGACAGACCATTCAAGGTAAGGTTGCTTCATATACAGACTTGTACACATTCAGTCCCTGAAGCCTTTTATAAGCTGCAGACACCATGATGAAACACTTTTCATTTTGTAAACACCCTCCTGTTTTCCGTGAGTTTTTCTTGTAACAAAAGCAAACATACGCTGCCAGAAATACTAAGTAACAGTGGTCCTATAGGAGCTGGCAAACTCCATCACAAACCTCAAGTGGAAGTGCTGCTGAATAGTAATAAACGCTCCAGCATTTGCAGTCCCCCCTCTTCTGCACACCAATACAGGAGTAACAACATGTGTAACACCCCCTCCTGTGCAACGTGAACAGCATATGCACCTGAAGGAACTGCTCTATGCCCAATACAGTCATTATCAAAAGCAACATTTCAACCATAACAAGGAGCAAGGGAAAGAAGCCAGGACATCTCATGTCTAAAACACAGCATTAAATAGACAGCTATTGACAGAACATCCAAAAAGGTTTTGGACAGGAGGCTCAAACCCATTTTTGCTTCCTCACACCAAGAAAATACGTAAGCTTGGCAATGTGAATTCCTAATCTTGAGCACACCATCTTTGTTTCTTCTCCTCTCAGCAGCCTCTGAACATTTTACTTTCAACCTCATGAATGTGGCAGAAAATAGGAATAATTTCAACAAGCTGGATGTTCATTATCTTGTCATAATGCTCAAGACTCACATGTTCTAAAAGGCTTCTATTCTTTCCTTTAAATATTTTTATTCAAATAACCTCGAGCGCTGTAGAACCTGAAGTTAAAACTACAATACCCAGAGGGGAACCCATATGTTCTCTTTTCCACCCCTGAGAAGAAAATAGGTATTTATATATCTGCATGCCACAGAAGTACAACCCACTGTGCCCTCCTGTAATGCTGCTGTATTAACCAAGCTGTTGCCAGCATAAACCAGCCAGAATCAACTGGTGGCCACACCGTATCCGAAAGCACAGCTAAGCCCCCTGCTCCCAAAGTGGCCCACAGCAAATGAACTGTAAAAACAGCAGAAGTATCAAAAAATCTCTCTGCATCAGTTTTAACAATTGACAGTTATGGATTTTTTCATGTTACAGGATCTAACAGGCACTAACCATCCTCCTTTAGTTCTCTCTGCTTGAACATCTGACTGCTCTGAGATGAGATTTAAAGTATTCCTGCCAGCACATTCAAACCCCTGTCTGAGAACCCCAGTGCCAGTGCAGGAGTCAGAGACAAGCTTCCTAGTCAGAAAACTACTAGAAATGATAAACCATGGTTTTTCTCACCCTTTTTGTCCATATTTGTCTCAACTGCACAGAGCTCACAGCTCACTGGTGACTGGTCAAGCAGAGGCTCTACCTGGAAGTTCTGCAATGTTAAGTGATTTTAGCAAGGGACCTTCTGGTAACCTTCCTGGAAAGCTATGCCTGCCGTGCCAGCTCGTTCGCCTACACCCACATACTCGCAGGCTCCTTCAAACAACTTTCCTGTCTGAGAGCTAATATTGACTCTTCCCCACGTTCTCATTAAGTCTGCTCTTTATTACAGTTTCTATCAATATGCCCTGTACATTTACTGTCTGCATCTCCTTGCAGTACTCATCAAGCTCTGAAGGAAAAAAGAAAAGACAAAAAAAGGGTAAAAATCCTGGCATCCCATTTGTAATCTTCTATTCTTCGTCATCAAGGCCAACTTAAGTAATAGGTTACACACCAGAGTCAGCAGCTCATCAAGTTCACATTCAAATGCTTTTAGAAATCTTGATTTAATACCATCTGGTCCTGATGATTTGTTACAGTTCCTTTCACAAATTAATTATAAATCCCATTCCACTGACACTTCAATATGAGACAGTTCCTCAGAAAAGTCTTGTCTAAGAAAAAGGGTCTGAGGTATACAATCATTCCACAATCCTCTCACATGCCAAGAAATAGTTTAGCTTCAACATTTTCCTTCCTATCTTTATTAAACACTCCTTTTACACCTGGAAGCCAATCTATTTGGAAAAGGTTTCAATAGTGATTTTTCCTTACATCCATTAATAAGCTGATCTTCAATCTCAGAAGCAGACCTTCCTATTTCATCCTCACATTCAACTTCCCAGAATTCACACCCTTTCCAAGTTTCCTTGTTTTATGACAGCTTCCTCTTTCTGAGAGGTGCCTTTTTACTTTTGGTAATCATCTTTGGTTTGGCAATATTGGATTTTCCCTTCAAAAACCACTTTTTTATTGGTGGCAAGTATAAGCCTCGTTACACACTGCCATTACACAGTCACCATGAATCCTGAAGCCACTTGAACATCTGTTAAAGCTGTTTCCTTTACAAAGGAAAAGAGTGAAGGAATTCTCATTTTCAAAATCTTCATGTCACTCCCATTACAGAAGTTGCCTATGACAGTAATGGGGGATTTATTGCTCTAAAATCAAGTACAGGACAGCTGCTGTCACAGTGGCTTTACTCTACTTCCACCACAAACCAACTGCACCAAGATGTGATTCTCTTCTCAGGGACTCTCCACTGAGCTGCTCTACAGAATGGTCACTCACAACATTTCATGCATAATCCTTGCATAAAACTTGCCTTGACATCAAGGCCATCCTCATAAGGGTATAATAGGCTGAGGTTTTAGTTCCTACAAGCTTTGTAATCTTTTCACTGCATATAGTAACTGCTCTTGGATGTGCCAAAATAATTGTAGTAATTCAACTGAAAATTATCACTATTAGATATATCAGACATATCCCCAGCAAGTATGAAAAAAAATTCAGTTTCCTTCTGTTACATCCAGAGAGATGGGATGCCCTACAACTACTGTGCAAGCATCTTCTGTTGATTAACCCCAAGTACCACCTCTGGTTTCACCCAAAACACTTTCACAGAGGAAGGCTGAACAACTGGCCCACAGTGACAAGATTACTCGTACAGAAACACCACCAAAACCTCCAGCTGAGATTGGAGCCAACAGTAAAAAGAAGATACTTCACAAACAGACAGGAATATTACCCACTCCATACATTTCAGCTTCAAAAAGCCTACAAATAATAGTGAGATTTGTAGCTGCATTGTCCCAAAGACAGGCTGCATGAGAATTACATGATCAGCACTCTATTCTTTCACTTATTTTTGCCTAAGAGCAAACCATAAAGCTACAGTAATAAAAAATGAAAAATTACTGCTTCCAGAAACCGATGGGCTTTGGTGACTTTATTTGAAATATTTTTTTGTCTGAGCTAGAAGATTAAAAAATCCCAAAAGCTAAAAGCAGAAGAAACCTGTAAGGTTACCCTGTCCCAGATTGCTCCCACCATGTATTTCCTAATACAATCACTTACTCCCAGGTTACAAAGCCCTGTAAAAAAAAAAGTCAGGCTAGAAATCAAATGAGCAGAGTTTCTATAAAACGCTTCCTCAACTCATTAGAAATCTTTGCAAGTTTTACCAAAACAGACAAGAAAAACCAAACCAGTCAGTAATTTCAGTGGAATATCACAAGGAAATTAATGAATTTATGATAAGGCAACCTCACCAGGGACAGCAGGAAGGTATGAGATAAAACAAGCTTCCACTGTGGAGTGGAATATGATTACAAAATGAGAAAGCAAAGCTGGATCAGTTTCGAAGCTTAATTCTTAGAAGGCTGCTACTGAAAAGCAGGATTCATCAATATGTCTTGCTGTAAAATTATGGCAAAGCAGACAAATAGCAAGCTAGCAAAATAACTAATGTGATTTGTATGGTCAGTAGAGATTGCTTTAAATATCACACTGTGTCGGTAGAAGCTGTTTTTCAATTCTGCATTTAAAGAACAACTTTTGACCAAGGCTAATACTCACTGGAAAGTTAGGGTTCAGGTTTCCACTTCCAAATGACCCACACAAAGAAAAGTATCTCTACTTTAGAAGTATGTCAAAAGCTGAATAAGTAATGAACCCAACAGTGCACGGATGTGAGGTAAGACAACAGCAAGGGAAGAAGAAATCATGTGAATCACTTGAGATCCAGAGGTCTGAACTAGTAACTAAATTTGATGAGAGATATCCACTGCCAAAAGCAAGATGTGGGTCTTGGGAGAAAGAAGAGCCTCTCCCCTGGGAAGGCCAGACACAGTGAGCACAAAGGTTTTTCTTCAATTCAGTAGACAAAAAGCAGGAGAGGGAAGAAGGAAGAGACAAAGACCCCAGCAAAAGAAGCAGCAGGAGATCTGAATATCCACCTTGCGCAGAGCAGACTCGACTTGTCACACCAGAGGCACAGGAACAGCAGCAAAGCAACACTTTGAACAGCCCTTGCCATCTAAAAGACAATCAAAGCTGGAGAGAAATCTAGTTTACAGTAGGAACCCCCGCCCTGTTTCTGTTTAATCTATTTCCTGTTTGAAAGGTTTTGAAAATACTAGAGGAAATTATTTACAGCACCACTGCTGTGTTAGCCAACTGCTTATGCACTTGCATTGACAGTCTTCCAGCAGAGACACCGCGAACTGTCCAGAGTCACTGCTACAAGTGCAATACATCAAAATTAATCTGGCACCTGCATAAAATTTGGCAGTCATACTCAATAAACTGTTTCGACCATGATGCAGCAGTGACTGACAACTCAAACGGAGTGAGCCGGGTACAAAGCTTCTCTCCACACCTCATTACAGTGCCTCGACAGTCAATATAAGCAGCACTACAACTATTTCTATGAGAGCCATTACTCATTACAGTAGCCTACAAAGACACCAAATGCCCTCTGGAATCTCAAAGAGCACAATTTGCCTGTAAAATACCGGCTGTAAATGCCGTGTTAAGAGGAGAGTCCCTAGATGAAAACAGGAGCAGGGCTGCTGACATCACCCATGGATTGCACCTTACCCTACAATGGGTGACTGAACATAGAGGAGAGCAACTCAATTTGAATTCAGAGAATAAGCATATCTTTAACCAAAGCACCATCATGCAACCATGAAATATCACATAGACATTTCATCACCATTTCACATTCTTGACATCTTTGTGTCTCTCAGTGCACTGCCTTGCCAGCAGTGCTTATCAAAAACCTGAGCGCTAGTGGAGAACAAGTCCTGTACTTCATGCCTGTCCATGGGCATTCTACAGTCACAAAAATAGGTCTTATCTGGGTAGCTCACTGTTCTTCTTCTGTACTGTACAGCATTTAACAAGGTTGTGCATAATCATTTGAAGGCATGCAAATCATTTTTATTTTGTGTATTACCTAGGAAATTAAGTGCTGCCTTCTTCTTTTATCTTGTTAGTACAAGTCATTACATCTTTTTCATGTGCCAAGATAAATTTAACACATATTCATTGGTTTCTAAGGAAAAAGAAACTGTAGGCATCAAATTACACCTAAGATGCATTTAATTTCATCTGTTCTTTTAATTGTATGTAAAGAGCCTGATTCTAACCCTGGTACAAACTTCAGCTTCCCAAAGCTTACTACTAAAATGTTGTTTTCTTGTCAATACCACCTGCTTCCCATTTTATTTTTTGAAAAAGCTAACTACCTTTGAAAGATGCCACCTTTTTTATTGACATACTATTTCCAAATTATAGCTCTATCTCTGTTAGTAAAACCTTATGTGACCACTGAATACAAAATGGGTTTCCTGGCCCAAACCACCTTTTCCTTTCTGACACAGTGAGGTCTCTCCTGCTTTAATTTTAATGAAGCTCCTGCTCCAGCGTTCATACTTTGTGGGCACACATCCATCACTGCTCCCCACGGGAGCAAAGCACTAATCCATGCCGCTGAGCCAGCAGAGGGAGCACAGAACATATTTAGACCAGGATTCATAATTGATTCTTAAAAGAAAAAAAAAGAAAAAACAGAAGAAATAAGTTGGTCAGAGTCACTAAAATTGCTTGGATTTAAGCAACATCTTCAGACTGCAGAAGAGCAGGCTGTTAAATTAGGGGTTAAAGCCCAATAACAACATCTCTTCGAGCACCACAAAGTACCAACGAAGCCTTACATAATAATGTTTTTCCAATTATTAAATGAGCAAAATATGTTTTTGTTTTGGAGCCATGTTGAACAGCCACAAGGGTATTGTCTTTAGGCACTCAGCAGAGTAATGAATTGATCAGCTGCGAAGGCTGGCAGAGGGACAGCGGCTGCCTGCAAGCACCACCTCTCCCAAGTGCTCCACTATCTGTCAAGGTCTCGACTTCTGCTAAGGGTCCAGCGGACATCCGTGCCAAAAATAGATCCTGGCAAACTCATCTAAAATAGGCTACACAAGCCTCCACCAGAATAGGAAACAAAGTCACATCTTGCTTTGAGTTTTATTTAAGGAAAGCAGGGTGTAAGAAGGACAGCAGGCCCCAGTTTCACTCTCCAATAGAAAAAAAAAATTAGTAAAAAGAGAAAGCAATTTATTTCTTCACCATCCAAGGTCTGGGTACTCATTCTTGCACGTAACTGATACATTTTGTGATGACCATTTTAGTACCAAGCTTACTTAATTTACTTTGTCTTTCAGTAACACAGTATTTCTTTTCACAAAAAAGAACACAGTGAGAAAAAACACGTACATAATATGCAAATTAAGAAATTCAGAGATGTAAAAGTATGCTGTGGGTTTGGTACAAAGAATGAAGCTTCAACTTACTTGACTTAGTCTAGAACATTAGACTATTTTTCCTGTTAACTCCACCATCAACACTTCCCTCAATGAATGTGTCCAGAGCAGCAAGGTAATCCAAGGGAAAAAGGAAGGGAAAAGACTTGGAACTGCTTGATGACCAGGAATATTTTGGTGTACAAGAGTATCTAATAATATGTAACACCCAGATTATAGGAACAAAGGTTAAGACCCTCCCATCAGATGGATGCCTCTACCAAGAATCACAGGAGCCACAGAGGATTCAGAGAGCATCAGAGCTAATGCAGGTGAGTCAGCAATTAAGGTTCACAAGGTCACTTTCACTTCAAGCACCCTTCCCTTGCCTTCATTATTACGACTTTATACACTGGAGTGAAGGGCAGATTCTGGCACATCCCTGTCTCACAGATTCCCATGGCAGAGGTCAGTGCTGCCCATGACCCAGAGCTGTGCTGGCCCAGCTTGCACCAGCCAGCTTCCACACACGACCTCCTCCACCCTGCACTGCTCCCAGCATGCTCTTAGGGGTGTCTCCCATACTCGAGGCTGGTTTGTTTTGGCTTTTTCCTCCTTTTAATTGAAGAGACAGTGGTGGCCAAGAAGGGTAGATCCTCTCAAGGCTCACAGCACAGCATGCTCCATGCAGTTTACAAAAAGGGGAAAAAAGGTAGTATTCCTGAGTGTGAGTGAAGCTGTTTCAAAAACAATATAAAAAGCCACGAATCCTTTGCAGGAGACACTACAGCTGAACTCAAGTTTTGGATTTCTTCTTAAACTGTGCTTTATATACACTTTTGAACAGGCAGTTTAGTAACTGAGGCAGGAGACTTCACTTTTCCCAATCCAAGATCACGGAGAAAAGCAAGTTTTCATCCTTGTTTCCCCTCCTTACAGATACAATGATTTAAAAGCTTTTCTCTCTTTGCTGGCTAAAGACTGGACAACTGCAATTTTCAGGAGAAAGAAGTCCTCACTCTTATGGTCTCATGTCTGGAGGGAACAAAGGCATCTCCCCGGCTTGCCCAGTGCTCCTCAGCATGTGCCAGGAGGGAGTACAGATGCAGTGCTGCTATCCTTAAGTACTTCCAAGCAGCAAAGCAAAGCTAGGATCCTCCACATAATTTGGGTTTTATTCTTTTCTTTCTTCCATAACTAGCAGCTGCTAGAAGTAACAAGTATTGGTGACTCCACAGTCCCGTGTGAGGCTCAGCTGCCTCCCCCAGTGTGACACTGGGGACATCATCTCTGGAAACAGAGCATCATCGTCAATGTCACTCTGCTCAAAACCATCACTCTGTCACGGCTATCCCTAAGGCACTTGCCTTTTGTATTCACCTGAAATAACAAGCAGCAGCAACTTTTCTCCTTAAATAGCTCATTCTATTGGCGCAGTGTTAAGACACCTCTTCTAACACCAGCTAAATGTCCATGTATTCTGTATCCATCAATAGCTCTCCAGAGTACCGGCACAGCAAAGCATTTTGTATAATCCATTCCCCACAGTTACGGCTTTTAGTGATGCATTTTACCTAATGGCTATTGCCAGAGGCTTTAAAACACCGGGAAGTGGTGGACAGCATTGCCTGGGGTCTCTGAACAGTGTGAAAGCTGTGTGAGTATGTAAATTACAGATTTCAGGTGTCACTGCTTTAAAAAGAACGGTGACTGTAATCAAATTAGGGCTGATCCCGGACACCCCAGAGACCCAGAACAAGAAGCACTATTTCAATTCCACATCTACAGCCTTTGCAGCATCTGTCAACACCGGAGCAAACAATGAAATAAATCTGTGATGTTCCACACCTAAGGAAATAATGTGCCTTTGCATTTCTGACTGTTGCAAACATAGTTTAGATGTGCCTGTCTCTCAGAGTAGACTAAGATTTCAAAATTAATAAACCGTACATTGTTTTCCCCACAACACCACATCTATATCCTCTTAAAACAGAGCAGAAACCAACCAATTATAAAACTGGGGATTTCTCCCCCTCTGCCTGCATACACATTGTGTACATGTTACAGGCACTTGCTGAAGGTGCCATTCCTTCATGCACTTAACAGTTCCTGTGATCTACTTTGCTGTGAAAAATTCTAAACCATGCTCAAGTCTCTTTCATACAACAGAAAACTGTTAAATAGAGTTTCCACCACAGGGCACTTGTGGGGTTTCTGTATCAGTGCTCAATCACACACAGAAAAGTGAAACAGACATATGGAAACTCAAGCATACCAAGACAGATTTCTGCTGGAGCCTTCCATCTTCCTACATTACCTCCACCACATTTGCCAGCCAGCCTGCAGATGCTGAAGCTCAGATTCTCCCAGTCACCCCAAAAAGCATGTCTACATGCTCCAGTGCTTCTTACCATCACTCTAGGTTTGCAAAAAGTTCAAATGGAAGTAACTCTACATCAAAAAAATGAACCATTTTTCTGGTAAATACTTCAGTATTTCTTCACTTTTCTGCATTAAGTTTAAAATAAAAGCCCCCAGAAATCTCACAACCACCCAGTAAGAGTAAATTATTCATTACTGTTGTGAACAGTGACAGAAACACAAACCTCCCAAAATGCAACTTCATGGACAGCCCAGCACGCTATCTTGACCTCAGTGGTCAAAGCAACAGAATTTTAGAAAGACTCAAAAGACTTTATCTCCAGTGAAGACATCATACATTTAAAATTTTATAAGTGTGCTAGTAGACTCATCATCACAGTCAGACATATTTGGACTAATATAAAAGCTGCATAATTAACTTGCTCAATCAATTTTGTTCTGCAATGATCTCATATCTAATGATGTAAGCACGATCTGTTTTGACTGACAGACTATGAGCTGATGATGCATTGTCACCCACTCTCCTACTATTTGGCCACACAGTACATGTCTTCAATCTAGATAAAACTTTCTTTAATGGCACAAGGTCTGAATTCAGAAACCAGCCAGTGTAACCAAGATTATCCGTAAATAAATCCGAACCATCCATTAACTTCCAACCACTCTGTGTACCGCTCTTCACAGGAAGGCTCTGCTGTGCACATCTGCACATACGAACTGATGCAAGAAAGCAGATCTCTGTAACTCTGCTTTTATGGGGGGAGGAGGGGGGAAGGAGCTTAGTTTTGTCCAAACACTGCAGCCAACACAGAACCCTGACCAGGGCCAGCTCTCCCTTCCTGGCACTAGCAGGTTTTTCATTTCCTAGTACCTCTGTGTAACTAAACCCCTAGCAAGTTTCCTGAGTGACCCTTGCACAGCTCCAGGCTGCTCCCAAACAGCCTCAATCCTCCTCCTCTCCCTGCCCAGATGCTCCCCACCTAAGCCAAACACACAGTAGCAAGAGGGTTGGCCAAGATTTCCACCAAACTTGCCTTCAGGAAAAACACAATGTTGTTCTCTGTAATTATGGAGAAAACAGAGGATGAGGTCATGATACTGGGCAGGGAATCAGTACCCAGCAAGGTTCATGGAGATAAAGGAAGAGTTGACTCTGCAGGAGGCAGATGCTTCATTGGCATTCATACACTGTGTAATCTCCCCACTACGGAAAAGGGCAGAGCTCTCCTTCAGAGGCCACTTTTCCTCCTGCTGCCCTCTTCCCCACAGGGAAAGGCTACATCAGAGCCACCTTCTCCTGAGCTGTCACACGAGCTGACCCAAACACCAGCACAGAACTGGGCTACCCAGCTGCACTACTCTTGACAGCCCTAGGCACGTGGTACCAGCACAGCATTTCCTTTGGGATAAGGAACTACAGATCTTCCAATTATTGATTTGACTTTAAGGGCTAATAGCAAATGCGGGTTTAGAGCTCCACATACTGAGTTTTATCAGGCTTAATGTTACAGCAAGCAGTGAATTAACCAGGGGGCTGGGTCAGCTTGAGGAGAACTGAAGAGAAATTACACTTCTACAAACTGAATTCCTTCAAAGCTAAGAGAAGTCAAAGGTGTGTGAGGATGAGAAATCAGTATTTGAGCTGTCAAGCTGGCAGCACAAAGGAGACCAGAGCAGATCCCTCCCTGCAAAGCGCACAGGAATTTCAGCTCAAATCTAACCCAAGACAATGAAATCTAGCACACACTCCACCATGCCAATTTCTTTCCCTCCCAACCATAAGTCTCAAAAACCATCCCCAGTGCCATCCTGTTTTATATAACGTACACCTGTTCTACAAGCAAATGGAGGATTATCTTCGCTATCTCAACTCTGCACTGAATTTTATTGAGCAATGTTTTTAAAAGTTCCTGCTAGAGGGCTGATGTTCATTCAAACAGTGTAAACTGCATCTGACATGTTGGCGTTGCTGAGCAAAGCAACTCAAGCGAAAATCCACCACTGCCCTGAGCTGTATTACATGGAGGCTGGGGTCTCATACATCTTCATAACTATACAGGTGACAACAGGATAGCAGGATTTGCTGGGCACAGCAGAGGTAGGCTGGAGACACTATTGGCTGGGGATAATTCCCCCAGATTTCTCATGCACAAAGCTCCAGTAAAGAAAAAAAATGGGGGAAAGTATTATTTTTCATTGTGGAAACAGCAGCACATCCCATATCCTTTAGCAGCAGCACTAGAACTTTGGCAGAAGCAGCTCTTTCTACCATCAATAACCATTAATCCAAGATGGTAATTGAAACTGCGCCTATGTAAACTTCATTATTTCACTCCATGGCTGAGGTCCCTTCTTAGATACATATTAAAATTTAATAAATAAGCTTTTTTGACTGAACTGTTTACCCACTGTTTTCCTTACAATCAGTCAACACCTACATGCAAAACACATGCAAAAAAAAGGCACAGGAAGAGTGCAGACAAATATTTGATGTGAACAGATTGGCCCCACTTTGCTCAGCTCACAGTATACCTAGCAAACAGCTAAAACATACAGAACAAAAGAATAATTATTCCCCAAATACCAGATTAACAAAACACTTCCTTCAGATCATCACATTTATTTTACCACCTGACAAGTTCACAACTAAATTTGTCTCTTTTTCACATCAAATTATTTGGAGAAACCACCTAGAACATCACCTACAGAAACAAAGTACTACTTGGACAACCTCAAGAAAACTGATGCCATGAGCAGCATTTCCTTACTTTCAAGTGAAGAAAATAGTTTGGACACACAAAGTAGTATCAGTGGTTCCTGAAACACCTGCATACTCTCTGGATAAAAAACCTCTATGAAATGTTCTACTGTTGGTTAGTTAGCAACAGAAGAAACATGCGGGTCACAGAGCAGCAGTGGTTTCACCAGGCAGGACCGACCAAAAAGCCCTCCCCTTCTTTATTTACCTATTTTTATAGGGTTCTAAGGACAGTCAAAGATTGGTGAAAGGGGTCAACACCCCTGAAGGTTTACAGGACAAAGACATGGTCAATCATCTTTCTCCACCCCAGGGAAAGGAATGAAAAACAATTCCACAAGTGCAAAACAATCCTGGTTGGTTAAGGAAAACAAGGACCATGTTTACAGAACAAGCATGGGAAACTACAGCTACAGTGTTACAACTTATGGGGCCCTGTAAAACCAGGGCGACATTCTACGGCATTGAGGCACGTCCTCCCTGGTTCAGAAAGTTAAAAGTGTTTTTGCTCTACCCAGTACATCACAGTGCCACTGCTGAAGAGGAAAGTTTGGGTCAATCAACTTCTGCATCAGCCCCTGCTCTGTCACATCTCACCAACCCTTGAGGGATGATGTATCTGCACAGCTTCACCATGGACAAAGGGTTATCAAAGCCAGATGAGTAAAGGTATGCTGCAGGCTTAGCCAACATATGCAAGTCCAATTACAGGCTTAGCCAACATATGCATATCCAATTACATTTCATACACTGCTAGCAAAGACTTTTACCTCCAAATCAGCAAGCTCCGGTATTTGCAGGTGACTGTGTAAGTTAGCAATCCAAGTATCTGCTTTCCCCAAGCAGCTATCTGGAAACTGCTGACAGACAAAATCCAAAACACCAAAAGGGGAGTTTCTTGCATAGCAACTGCTAGAGTGAGCTACCAAGTAAATCCCAGCCTTTGACAATTTTCAGCAGCAGAAAATATACCATCCTACTGGGACCAGTGAAAATCCTCTCAATAAACACTACAAACTCTCATCTTAATTTCAGCATAGAAGACAGAGTACCAGGGCACTACAGGTATAATTAGTCAGCAACCCAGTTGTTTCAGCTGAAGAAAGAAATGAAATTAAGGCTGTGAGGGGAATTACATTAAGAAAACAAAACCAGCTTCATAGCCACCTTTTACACAATGGTATTTTGAATTAAGAAATGTCTTTTAAATGTGCTTAAAGGAAGTTTCTTCATATGGAAGTAGATGAACACATCCACACACTGTGACTTTATCAAAATGTCACCACTGCGAACCTCAGCAATGACTAACAACCAACTGTACTTCAAAAAACAATAACTACTAAATTTGCATTCACACATAAGCTCCATGCAACTGAGACAGATAATGGCTAGCAAAAGAAGCTGGCAACAGGGCTTTTTTGTCCCTTTCTTCAAACTGTGGGTAGTAGTTTTGCAATATAAGGCACAGCACATCATTTGTGTGTATCAAGAAAGGACAGAGAAGGAACACTCAGCTGAAGGTATAACACTGAAGATAGGAGAACAGGTGTCGTAGTTCTCTCCCAAAATATCCCAATATAAATCCTTTCTCAGGGTTGGTTTTTCATTTAGACAAAGGACATGCTCTTCAGACAGCACCGCTAGCTCAGTCCTTCTGACTGCACAAACAGCTCCCCTTCCAAAATAATGAGTACCAAATGCATTTTTTTCAATCCAGTAATTTGTTCCACTAAGGCATTTTCAGGACCAGTTTCCAGTAAATACAAAAAAAATGGGGCCTTCTCAACAATCAAGCTATAATAAACTGCTTGCTAGAAAACATACCCTCTTAAATTTATCTCACATATCATTCAATATCCTATTTTGAAGGAAAAAAGGTTCAAATTAGAAACAGAGTATTTACCTTGATTAACTACAAGTTGACTAATTCTAGTACCTGCATATCATTTCTTATATATTCAGTATTAACACCATGTATTGACTGAAGGGCAGAACAAGGAAGACATCTTCAGCAAACACTCTGATATTTTAACATTAATATCTAATCAGAAAGTTTATATCCATAAATAATCATATATATATATATACAGCACATTATCTAATACATGTGTTTTGAAATATATCAAGGCTAAACCATTGCTCAAGATAATGATGCAAAGTGTTGACTTAAGGCGTGCATTATTTACAAGAACAAGCACCAGCTTCAGAATTTTGAGCTCCATTTTCACTACATACAACCTAAATTGCATTAAAAGCACATATATTGTGCTAAACAATAAAACAATTCCTCAGGAACATTCCTTTGAACCTGCCTTTTTTATATATCTATAAAATACATTCATGTAAAAAAAAGTATATTCTGCTGATGAGATAGTAAAAATAAATAAATCCAGACTGCATTTG
This sequence comes from Drymodes brunneopygia, assembly GCA_013400955.1. Taxonomy (NCBI): domain Eukaryota; kingdom Metazoa; phylum Chordata; class Aves; order Passeriformes; family Petroicidae; genus Drymodes; species Drymodes brunneopygia. Next base: position 1,656,082 of record VZTZ01045102.1, on the reverse strand, counting down.
AATGAATTTTCAATATGAAGTATATAAAATTATGCTGCCTCTATAGCTTAGAGGAAGAAGGAAAAAAATGTAACACCACTGAATTAGGTATTTCACAGACTTTATTTTTTCCTAAACAGAAGTAGATTCCACAATAAAACACTATTCTGCACTGCTGTCTGGCAGCGCTCATTGGGAATGAAGTTTGCAAAAACAGGCTAGTTTTTCTTTAAAAATGTTTTACAGGAAGGAATCCTGTTAAACCACCAGTCATCCTTCCAGCAGAGGATACATTATTAACCAAAAAGTACAAATAGCAGCATAATGTTCAAACCTCTAGATCACATGAAATCATCATCCCTTCACTCGCTTTAAATCAAACTGTAATCCAAACTAATTAAAACCTAAACCCAGGGCTGAGAAGAGAGCTTTTGTTTTGAAGAGAGCTGAGAAGCTTCATTAACCTCTTCTCTTCTACCAGTTTTCCACAACACAAAATGACTCCTGTGCAGTGGAAGTCCCTTGCATGCACACAGGCTCAGGGACTGCAGCCTTAATGAGAAAGTGATTTTTTGGCAGAAGGAGGAGGCAGGTACACATTACACCATTACCCTCACCTACAGAAGCCATGGGCCAACAGACACCCAAGCTGTGATCCTCAACCGTATTTTCCAATGAAATGCAGAAACACACAGACCAGACATTTTGGTCTCTTTCAGGAACTATTCCACATGTATGTCTCATGGGAAGGCTGGTTGTGCCCAGAGCATCAGCACACCCTGAGCTCCAGAACAGGCATCACACCAGCAGGCTGGAGCACCTGGGAGCTCTCAGCTCCCTAGCAGTTCCCACCTGTCTTGGAGGAGCAATAAAACCACACATCTACTTTTCATCCTGTCACCTTCCTCACCTCTTACCACGTGTCCATCAACCTCCAGCTCACAGAAATCATACCAATTCACAGACTGATTTATTCAAGTCAGCACAGTCCTCTTCTATAGGTACTCACAAAATTGCTTTACAAATGGCTAAAATGAATTTAACACATTGCCTTTACTATAATGCCACAGGTATCACAGCAGTATGTGTGGCGTTTTACAAGACATAGCAAGAATGAAGTTAGGCTTTTAAGAAAACGCTCCTAAACTCAAGGTACTTCTGCAATCAGAAGTTCATTTTCCTCTTCTAAAGAACAATTACACAGATACAATAAGCCATCTCAAAGACAGGGCATGACTCCTGTGGAGCAAATCTGTATTCTGGTCTCAGTGAGTAAACTGAAACAGCCACGTTAGCAATAGCATATGAAAATGAACTGCTTTCTAGTATCTGTTGTATTCTGTAGTTTTAATGTCAATAAATTTGGATTCATTCAGAGCCAACAGACCACTCAGACTGGTTGGGAACAAGTTTTTCCTCTTGTGTCAAATAAGTGAGTTTGGGTGTTTCTCCCTTCCTGGAAAAAAACAGAAACCTGTGTTTTAGGATTTGAAGTATTAAATAATTCTCCATTACTGGAAGCTTCAAAAGACTTTGAGATGGGAATCAACCAGGCTAATGAGCTCCTGCAATGCTCACATTTCAGCTAAGAATTACCCACCTCCATTGGCCATTGCTATCATGGCTCAACAGCCAATCCCAAGCTTCTACTGAACTATCTATCTGAAGAACCTAGACACTTATGGGATGAAATTGAGTATTTTATTTAATATATACATATATATACAAGGCCCATGTCCAAAAACGTAAAAGCACCAAGTGCAGAGTCTGACTAGCTCAGCAGGCCCAGGGAGCACAGACAGACCTGTAGCAACAGCTCTCCTTTCACCAACTCCTTACACTTCCTTACTCTGCAGGATCAGTTAGTTCTAGCATCCAGGGAAATAGTATCTTAACCAGACCACCAGAATTCCTTGACATTTAATCTAGAATAGGCACACACAGATTTCTCTGTGCTTAAAAGATTTCTTGCAATATAGCTTGAAAAATAAGTCCTTCATCCCAAAAGGACAATTTATCAGTAAGTGACCAGCAGAATCCCCAAAGTTTGTGAATTTAAGGTCATGGAATTCATAGTTTCTCTGAGAAAGACCTGGTAGAACACAGACCAGGTCTGCAAGCAAAAAAACCCCTTCAAACCCTCTCCACTTCAGCAATGCTCAGCCTGAAAAAAAACAGTTAAGAATAAGATACCACAAGGGTATAATCCTGCATCTCCCATATCACATGTCTGTGAAGCAGTAGGAGTTGCCCACCCTCTCCCTACATGACTAACTCTGCAAATATTTCACTGGGATATTTGGAAAGCAAAGTGCATAACAACAGTCTTAAATTTATCCATTTCACAGCATCTGCTGAAAACACACCATCAACCCACTGGCTGGGAAGCACAACCGTCTGGATCACTCCTTCCACCAGTGACCTCCCCGCCCCTGGCTTCGGCAGGCTGCTCCAGGGCTCTGGAAATGCAGGTGCACAAACGACTGAGATAAACCCGTGCAACACTGCCACTAAAGAGCACTGTCCCAGGTCTCACTTCCCACTTCATTGGTCCCTCCTTTACCCCAGCACCCACAGCACTCGGGTTTAGCTTGTGCAAAAAGAGCTAAAAGCTCCTCTAATTTTTGCTGCCAATGAGGCACTGGGAGTGACTCCCCACCACCACACCAAGCACATGCTGACACTGGGACTGCACAAGAGGAGCCCTCCCCCAGCATCAACAGCCTTTACATTCCCTTGGCTGTAACACTGAAAAACAACAGAAAAAAGCAATGACATGGGACAGTGAAGGCCTGAAGCACCGCTAGAAGGACACTGGGGAAAGGGAGGGGAATTTTTTAGTAAACCTTTCAACTCCAGGAACTCCAAAGTGGGCTGTGATAAAATTGGTAACCACAAATTTTTAAGTGAAAAGCTGCTAAAGCCACTGCATCTTTGATCTACTAAGCTCCTAAAAAAACTGCATCAACTGCTAATTACCTCCTGTAAACATGTTTTCTATGTTCTCTCTGCAAATTGTCTTGCTTCAACTATCAATTTGGCTTTTCCTGTAGCTTTCTTCTTTCCTTTTCTTCTAAATTGATCTCTTTCTCTTACTTAAGTATTTCTAAGCAACACCAGTGTCACCTTTTCACCTTCTCTTCAATGAACAGTTTGAGCTTTAAATCACTCACTAAAATGCCTCCCAAACTTGAATCATTCTTGAAGATTTTACTGAGAACACCCAAAACTGAATCCTTTTAGCAACTTGGAAATTAACACAGGACATGCCTATTCCTACAGCAAACACATCACTACCAAATGCTAAGACAGCATCACCTTAGTACGTTCAGACAGTATTTTTCCCAGCTTTACAACCCAAGAACTTTTTAGACCTATTGACCACAAAATCAGTGACAAGTGCCTTAATCAGATACAGTAGATAGTACCCTCTTAGATCACCAGTAAATACAACTCAAAGTAAGGTATAAGCAGCAGAAAAAGCAAAGTGACATGTAAAACAATATGAAAAACTTTGGATTCATATGTCTGAGGGGTAAGTCACAATTATAAACAAAGATCTTTACAAAAAATTTCCAACTCGTCACTTTTACTTTTATCATTTTTCACTCTAATCAGCCTTCTGCTTCTCCTTATACTCAAAATAAACCAAAAGAAAACTCAAAGTAGTAACATCAAATAAAGCATATGAGATTTTTTTGCTGCCTCGATTACAGGTAAACAACAGAGATGCCATTTATGAAAGTATAAAGCAACCCAAGGATGGTAAAGGAAAAATATAAAATATGCATTTACGCATAAATATTTTACATGGGTGAGATAAGGCCTTTATAGTCAAACTGGGGGTGTTCTCAGGCACGATTTATTACATTTCATGCAACCTGCAGAAGGTTTTCTATTTCATATAAATCCCTGAAGTACCATCTTTATGAATGCAAGCGAAACACATCCCTTCATGTCAATTTTATTTGCCTTAAATTCTGGATTTGGACACTTTCAAGTCAAAATCAATGTTATACTTAATATACTCTGCAAAAAACAAACAGATCTTTCTTCATGACCGCTAATAGTAACTTATATAAACTTTAACACATTAAGTTGGGCTTAATGAAGTCCTAATGATTGATTTTCATAATTGAAGCTGACACAGCTCAAGGATGATTCCACTTCAGAAGAGATCCTCGCCTGCCTGCTGAGCAGGGCAGTACAAGCCTTCTCCATAAAATACATAAAATGGGAATTGCTGTGTTTCCTAAAAGCTCTTTCTCCAAGAGGACCACCACTGCAGCATCAGCCTTTATTTCCCCCTCGACAGTGTTCTGGGAGATTTGTAAAAAACTCCCCTTTAGATCATGGGACTGCAGTGAATCAGTGACTAAGCAGAACTAAGCCAACCAAGCAGGCTTTCCCACCACCCTAAAACCCCTTTCCTCTCCTCTGCCCACTCTTCTTGCCTCAGCTTCTTTGGGGGAAGCTGAGCAGTTCAGCCTCCCACCGTCGAGCTCTGCGCACGCTGCCTGCCAGTGACAATGTAACAAGGGTGACAGGCACCTGTCCTGTGTTGGTGGCAGCAAACATCCTTCCAGTAGCAAAGAAAAGTGTGCCCTGCATTGCAAATTTGTACTACGAACATTTACAAATCTGCCAGAGGAACAGGATACTGGGTCACAAAGCAGGTCACCTGAAAACTCAGCGTTATGCAAAACATGAGCTGTATGCCTTCAAAAGTCATCCAAATTACTTCACTTTTACATAGGAACAGTTCTCCCGGGGAGAAAAAGAGAATCACCTTGTTAAAATAATGCAGGCTGCTTAAAAATATTTTAATCCGTTTCAGGTCCAATGAAGTAAGCCACAGTCTTCCTTTCAATACAACATATCTGTGGGCCAGAAGCACTGCAGTGCAGGGAAGTCTGTATTTACAGCATCCAGAGGACAAAAATCTAACTATAACATACTGAGCATCCCACCTGGAAATGTCAGTTGTCTCTGACACCTCCCATATTTTAGAAGCTTTGTTTTACAGCACAGGTTGAGCCAAGAAGGGCTCACCAAGCTGCAGCAGCACTGGCAGGCATGTGCTTTGTATCTGCCTGCAGACATAAGGAATATCTGCAGTTACTGGCCACGTAGGCAGGACTCAGATATTTATACAGCTGCATCATGGAAGAGTTCGAGCTGAGATAGGCAAAGTGAAGACAAGAACGCTTGAGTTGTGTCAACACGTCCGCTCACAGCATGGCAAACACCACCCTGCAAAGTGGAGAGGGCTGCTGTGGCAAGGTGCCCACGGGCACAGTCAGCAGCAGCCAGGCACGCTCCCACCACTGACTCCAGAATGTGCATCCTGGAACTGGCACCTGCACCGCCTGACTGCATGGTGTGGGGTTGGTTTGTTTGTTTAACAGAGAACAGGTTGCCTGCCTTTTGCTAAAGCCTCCATCATTCACTCCCGTGCAGGGCAAGGTTAATGATGATGAATTTCCAAACTGTGTGCCAGGCACAGAGAGAGAAAACATCAGCAGAGCAGAAAAGCATGACTTAGCTACATCAGCAGTGGGATCTTACCAAAAGCTCTTCCCCACATGCCCAGATCTGCAGCTGTGGGAGGGTTTTTGTAGAACACCAGTGTGTTTTTCTCAGGACTGGGGACAGAGAGCACAGAGGTATTCAGGATCTCCTTTGCTCCTCCTGACCCTGCTATAGAGTGCAGGGTAGACCTGTGATGGGCGTGCTCCTTCCACAGCCCAGCTGGTCACTGAGCCCAACAGCAACAATGCAGAATCCTCAGGAGGACACACTGGGAAGCCACTTTGAATGACTTCTGACAATGCTGGCATACTTCCTTACACATTTTAAAATACATAAAGCATAAACACTTAATTCAAATATTCTTTAGTAGTGCTGTTCCATACCACCTGAGAAAGCCTCTTGCACTGTATTGAAGACGTTTTATCTCCTATTATTTATATCACCTGATGTCCATACAGTGTTTTTGCAATTCATTATATAAAGATAAGTACTAATTTGTCAGCAGTACAGATATTTTAAGATATTGACAAGAAAGGCTTCCTTTGCAAGCAAGGACAGTTTATTTTAGCAAGTATCAATACAGTTTCAAGCTCTTCTGTAAAAATCAAAACTGACCCAAAAATGTGCATCCTAACCCAGCTCACTAAATTCCAAGGAACATGCCGAAATCCACAGCTGTTTATAGCTGTAGCATTATGCATTTGACAGTTTTATTTGTGTAAGAGTTTATGCTTTCATTATGTTCTGTCACTTGCTACATGGAATTTGTGTTTAAGAGGATTCCACTGTATCATATCTAAGAGGTTTACAACAAAATCCAAATAGCTGAACTCAGGGATACACCACATCACTAGATTTAAGGGTTCACAGTAACTCCTTCTACATTAGCCATAATTTTTTTAGTAGACTCATCTACAAACAATACACAATGCTACAGAAAAGTTACCTTCAAGACTGATTAAATGAAAAATCAATACAAAGTATTATTACACCTGCCTTCCCATCCTTCTGTCACATATAAAAATCGTAAGAAAACCAGTTTTCACAAATTTATTCTCAGGTCTTAAAATAGAACACAGAAGCACATTTCCTTCCAAGCCCACCAGTTAATTAAGTGTGCCAGGAGCCAAACAAGCAGCAGAACTACAGTTGCCAGTAAAACCATGTAAACAACTAGTGACTGAGAAGCCAAGATCTAGAGTAAACAAGACTCACAATACAGACAGGATCTCCTCCACACATCACCATGGGTACTATTTAAATTTTATAAAAAGGGAGGGGGCAGAAACTTGGCTAAATATGGAACATGTCAAGACCAGCAAGGCCCACAGGCTATGGCAAACCAAACTACATGGCTGCATCTAGCAAATCTACTCCCTGTGGCCCACGAGTCTTTTTTACCATTGTACACAGATCCTCCTCATGAGGCTTCTACTTCCAAAGCAGCAGGTGGAGAAAACCACCATCTTCAGCAGTACATCAAGTGATTATATTCAGTCACCCTCACTCAGTCATCCCGACTGCAAATATCTCTTCCTTGGAAAAGGGTATTTATGGCCTGCAACTTTTTTTTTGCTCCAACTGACCTTATCATTCATTCTGCTACGAAATTAAGCAGCACTCCATTAGAAATTCCCCACTCCTGCAGATACTTAACTAAGTTACCCCCAGCATGAATCTCTGAACCTTCTTAGGGATAAGGCACCAATAGTGAGTACAGAAGCTCAAACAAGACAGGCTCTATGGACCTCAATGCCATACTGCACTTCTTTAAAACCCTTTGAGATTTTTAACACATTTTCCAAGAATAAGTACAAGAACTCCACAGCATTAAAAAAACACACTCTTACATCAGCTCCCTTTCAGGTAACACCACCACCTCTTTTCACCTGCACCTATCTTACAGTGCTCACAGCAGGCAGTCAGGGCTGTCAAGGAGGAGATGCAGGCTCAGCTGACAGCTCACCATACGTCCTGCTCCAGTGAAGTTCTGTGCTTTGCACCATTCCCTGGGCTGCAATAGTGCTCTGCTCTCTGCAAATCCACTTGACAGAAAGCTTCTCTTAACTACAGATGATTTCAGTAATGAGTTCTTTCATTCATGTAACTGTGATCTGTGGTGGAAAAGTCAAGCCAAGCTTATGTCACAGCTTGTGTTAATTTCCGCTAATAAGGATCCCAACAGTTGCAATAAATTGATCCATCCATAAACCGAGAAATAAAATATTGGAATTACTTCAATGAAAACAATCCTCAAAGCATTAGAGAAAGAATGCCTGCAATCCACAAAGGCTGTCCTCCAGCAGACACAGGTTTCACACAAGAACATGGACACATCAAAATACTAGAGAAGCAGTGGAAACCTAAGTTATAGAAGATTCACCTTGTGCACTGCAGAGATGCTTGGAGAGGTAAGGAAAGCTTTTCTATTTAACTAGGAAGGACCAGTCAGTCTCTACCATGAGGGAGATCCCAGCATAAAGCATAAAATATATGTTGGACATTATGTTCTGGGCTTAACAAGCATGAAATCTCCAAGGTTCTATCTAAGGGAAGGAGAGGCAGCAACTTGTGTCTCCAGCCACTAAGTCTTTTATTTGACCTTCACCTACGCAGCCTCCTCACTGGCTTCAGCCAGGACATACAGCTGACACACGTTTCCCAGCACGTGGCTGCCAGGGGGTTCCATGTAAAAGTCATATCACAGCAAGTTGCAGGATTGCCACCCCTACGGAGGCACCCATCTATTTCACCTCTTCACCTTCTCCACTGTCTCACCACACACAAGGACCAGCTGAACTGGGAGTGTACACCAAGAAGCCACAGCAGGTTACAAAACATGACAGCACTCTCTGGTCCAGCTGCGAGGTGCAACGTTGTGAGGAACAATGATGCTAATGAGAATCTGGAGGAACCAAAGTTCACCCATGATTTGTTGTCTGCTCAAGTGTGACCATAAAATGAAACCCTCACACTTCAAAAGACTGACCTCATTGTGCACTGTGTTGGACTAAATGAGGTATGAGGTTCAAGATAATGTAAGGAAAACCTGTTCCACAGAGGTGGGAGATGTAGGCTAATTATAGACAGAGAAAGTGTTGGCTTTTTACTGCATCTCTGTGCAAGGAGTAAATAGTATCAGTATGCTAGCTAGCACTCATGATCTTCACTAGTGAACTTTTACCCACTTCAGATGATGGGAGTTGCATTACAAAACAAAATACTCCTAGAAAAGGTGTGGATCTGTAAAAGTCAGCCACTTCAGTGTTATTAAATATTCATAAGGCAAGATTCAGTGGATGAGACTGTTCACGTACTCCGAATGTGCAATATGTATGGCAACTGGGATTTGGCACACTAAATGCAGGGCTCCAGCAAATTTCTGCACTTCTGCAAATTCCTTCCTCACTACTTCCACATAAACTGTGTATAAGTTTAAGATGCAGAAAGAGCAATAAAGGTAGTAACTGAATTTGCAGAGCAGTATATCTGATCTAACCCTCATGTCAAAGGCACAGGCTTTCCAAAGCATATTCTCTTCAGTCTGAAGCTTCCCAGTATTACTTTTATGTCTTTAATTTGCTCTATTTTGTTGAATTTAAGCAAAGTCAAGATTTGATGATTTAGGAAAAAAAGCTCAGAGTGAAGCCTGAAAAATTCTTTAAGAATTTTGTCCTGGTTCTTTCCTCATATGTGGGTAGGATCTCGATGACAAACTTACCTGCATTACCAATGCTTGATTTAGCTGTCAGCAGCCTGCTGTTTCTTCCTCCTGCATTTTTCTTGTAGCATAATCATCTAAAAAGCCTCTTAAATATTCACCTATTGATCTGCTCCACTCATTTATTTCACTAACGACATACTTATAAAAGTTTTTCACTTTTACAAATAAACAGGCATCTGGCATTTTAAAGCACCAATACCAAATTTCCTGGAGGATGCAGTAATTCAAGAGCTTTGCTGAGCCCTTTTAGAATTTTTTTTGCATTCAAGAATTACAGGTTCCTTGTATCAATCCAAAACTGGGTCACCTAAAAGCACTTATGAAGCATTTAGCAAGCACTACCAAGCAGAATTACATTCAACCCATGCTGTTTCATGAGTAATTCAAACAGCTAGGTGGCTTAAACATGTAACATTTCATCAGACTGTTGTTGAAAAGACATTAATACTCATTTTTCCCTCAGTGGTCATGTTATTTCTTCCCCTTTACTTCATCTTCATAAATCCACTAGAGTCTAAATGCAGAAGAGTGGATTTAATCAGATAGCCAGCAACGCACAATTAACTTTTCCCTGTGTCACTTCATGATTTAGTGACATGATGCTGTGAGTGGCAGAAGTGAAAAAGAGAGAGAAAGTGAAAGCAGGGGGGGAACTGTTTTGTTTTAAATAAAGACAAAAAACTTCTCACCTCAGCAATAAATACAGCAGCTGAGACTCCAGTTTCTCAAACTGTTTTCACAACAATTCTTTCTATAATACAAATCACTACCAAGGTGTTACCCAGACTTGTTTATGGCGCTTCTAAGTGCTGATACAAATGAATATGAGAAATGATTCAATAACCCCTTCTATCAAGGTTACACTGAAGAACAGATAATTTCTTCATGCTCCTCAATGAAACACTGGCATGAGACATCAGTCCAAACTGGGAATCTTCTCCAGCTAACAGGAAGACTTCTCCAGCTTATCTTCCTCTTCCCAAACACTTCAAATTGGTTTCATCAAAGATTTTGTTCAAATTTTAGCTGGATTTATAGAGTCTCAGTTAAAAGACAAGGGTGCACAGAGCATACACTTGAAAGATTTAGGAAAGGTGACATTTGCCTTTCGCAAAATTCTGTTTCATACAACATGATGGCAGCTACTGCCATCAACAGAAAGCTGGGAGTTGTCATGCACCTTTTCTTGACATTTGAGAGTCACCTGGTGGCTGACAATAAAATGCTGATTTATGATCTGTAGACTTATATTTATTGGAGGGCAAAATTCCCCTTAGGCAGACATTGAGACAGCATAGCATACTTGTAATCTTCTGTAGTCTCTTGAGAAAGCATATTCTAGAAGTTCCAAAGGCAAATCTGTGTAGGCTTGGCACTCTCATATGCAATTTTCATTTAATCTAAGATTATAAAAGATAATGCCATTTTAAAAGCTTGGTGTTTTCCCTAACAAAATGGATGCCACTTTATTACAGAAACTACAGTTTTTCTGTGGTTTTAAGCAGAAAATTAAGCACAACTGCCTGCTGAGTCTCCCATCACTTCAGTGCCCTTCCAAGAAAACTGAGTTATTGATAAAACAGATGTGCTGGTTTTCGTTTGGATAAACTTTATTTTCTTCACAGTAGCTAGAATGGGGCAGCATTTTGGATTTGTGCCATCCTGATAGTTTGGGGGTTTTCAGTTATTGCTGAGCAGGGCAGTGACCAGTGCCATAACCTTTTCTGCTTCTCACATCACCCCACCAGTGAGGGGGCTGGGAGTGCACAAAGTTGGGAGGGGACACAGCTGACCCCCAGTGACCACTGGGATACTCCATGCCATGCTCAGCCTATAAAGCTGAGGGAAGAAGCAAAGCAGCGTGTTTGGACTGACAATGTTTGTCTTCACAAGTCACAGCTATGGATGACAGAGCCCTGCTGAACACCTGTCTGCCCATGGGAATGAGTGAAGGAACTCCCTGTGTTGTTCTGTTTGCATGTGCAGCTTTTGCATCACCTAGTAAACTCTCTTTATCTCAACCCATGATTTTTCTCACTTTTACTCTTCCAGTTCTCCTCCCATCCCACAAGGGAGTGAGCGAGCAGTTCTGTGGGGCTGAGTTGCCAGCTGGAGTTAAAGCACAGCAGCAGCATTTAGAGCGGGATTTGCACCACTGGAAAATTTTACTGTGCTTCTGAGCAAAGAAATGTCTTCTCATTGTAATAAAAAGCTTTGAGGTGTGAATGTTTAAAAGGATGCTGTGAAACAAGTTGTATAATTGTTAAGTATTTCCAGGAAAAAAAATCCACCTCAAAATATTAAATTCTGTCTCTGGAAACTGAATATACAATCTAAGGGAAATTCTCCATGGTAGTGATTTTGCAATTTTGTAATAAGGATCATTTAAATCTATAGAAATATCCTTTTTTTCTGGAAGAAGAACAGTCTGCTACATGTAAAAAGTATTGACTCGATGCAACCTACCTAAATTACACAATTAAAGTCAAATGCCTCTTAAACAGAGATAAAATAATGTGAGTGGCCTTTTCCAACTTTAAACCAACTTAGATGGCACAGCTCAGTTGAATTCTTCAGAAATGCAGTTTCATAGGTCAGTGCTGTGACCAGATTGAGTTCTTCTTTCCATGCCATGTCAGAGCTTGTTATTATATCCCACAAGCCCATGATTCCATGTGTCCCACTGATACATCCACCTGACTGTACACCTCATCTACATAAACTGAATTCCCCTGTGATCTCACAGATCCTTCCACCATTTCCTCTCTTAGCTCTCAGAAACCTCAGTGGACACCAGGAATGCAGACACCTCTCTCCCTGTTAGTTCTGTCCCTCAGATACTCAGCTTCAGGTGGACTCAGGAAGAGGGTGTAGGAGAAGGCCACCTGAGCTGAACACAGGTGGGAGGGCAGATGATGCAGACAGACAGAGCAGAAGATGAGATAGGGATACCAGCAGGAAAAAAGTGAAAGATGTAGTGAGAGCCACTAAAAACAAATTCAACATTGATGAATCTCATTACCCCTGAAATGCTCAGCAAACAGCTGAGAACCACACTGACCCAAGTGGAACATGCTTTATTATCACCCAATACTATTACTGGAAAGTAAACATTACAAAACACTAGGAGAGAGCATGTTATCTAGATTACAAACTCACTAAAAATCCTTAAAATGCAGCTGTAGAAAACTGGAAAACACCAGGAAGAGCAATGTTTCTTTATCAAAAGGCAGCAAAGGTGACTTGGTTACGATATCCAAGCAGCAAGAGGTTCAAGTCGACCACATACAGGAGAAGACTTAAAGTAGAAACCACAACTAGATGCTGAAGCTAGTCCAGATGAAAACAGAAAAAACAAGTTTTGCCTTTCTAATGCTCTCAGTGGTAGACTAACTGAACAGGATTTTCTTCCTCTCTACAACTTCACCTTGAGCTACATCTCTTTCAGGAAATTTTGTCTTAACAAAATCAGAGTTAACACCCCAGAACAGATGAAATATATTGGTTTGCAATAGACAGAAAAATCAGATAAGGCATCTAACAACACCACCCCACCTTAAAGCCCACGGCTGAAGGATAGGAATCCACTAATGCTATTAGTTAGTCTTTGTTCACCATGAACTGTGAACGGCTCTGATTCAACATTGATGACAACCTGCACAGGATTTAGTGTGTTTACCTTGGAAGAATTACTGCTTTTCCTCCAAACTTACTTTCTCTATAAATCAAGAATTACAAAGCATTATTCCTTGTATTACACAGAAAGGCTATTTAAAACAGAAAAAAAATCAAAATAAAGACACATTCTGGAATTAGAATGGTTCAGCTTTTTTCCAGATATGTTTCCTGACCTAAATGCACTTCTAAGCACAATTTCTTTCACAAAATCATACTACAGTCAGTTAATAAAACAGATGAAACCTGTGCTTAAGTTCTTAGTGCTTTAACTGAATACTTGAATTTTCAACACCGGTGTTCTTTTAACATAGCTGGTTTACAGAACCTGTGGAGTGGCATTATATCCTCTGGGGAAGAAGAAAGGCAAAGCACAAAGACACAATTCTCTAAACTAACTAGGAGCCTGAAATCAATAATAAACCCATTACTTGACAAAGATGATTAAATGATGCTCTGCAAATTACAAGTAGCATTCCTCTTCCAAATACAATCTGGTGATAGTGGCATGATATCCCAACACTGATGGATGTCAAACGCTCTTTGTTAAAAAAACATGCATTTCACAGCTTAAGCTACACATAGGATGAAATACTTAATCTTAAATCTGATGGTGATCTGTCCTTATGGTCAGGAAGAGACAAAATAGTGTCTCCATTTTTTACCCTTCTGCTCCCTGTTAGGACTTAGTCAAGTTAAACATGATCTCCCTTGCTTCCAGGTTCTCCTGGTGAAGATCTGGGAAGACAGCTGGTCATCCTTGCTGCATTTCTCTGTAATTTTCTTTCCCTTGATGGAGGACTAAAAACTAGCCATCATTTACAGCACAAGACTCACCACAGACTAAGACAAAAATGCAATTATGCCTTTGTTTTCTTTTCATCTTGTAGTAATTAATAAAATTGTTTTCTTTTTTGATCACTGCTGACCACACTGTGCAAAGACACCAAATACTTACCACTTTCATCGTATAAAACTGAGTCTGGCAAAACAGAGAAAAATCCACTTGAGCAAGTATTTTAAAAGGAGTCCTTGATTAATACAGTCTTGCTGTCAATAGATACAATCTTGGTGAGATAATTATGTCTAAATTACACTTAAAAGGTAGCTTAAATTCTACTGGACAAGAGTTCTTGGCAGACTGAATAGAGAGCAATGCAAAAACATATTTGAAGGTAGCTGGTGCTACTAAATATCAAACATAAAAGTGGAATGCTGTGAGGTAAATGCTTTGAGGCAATGTAATGAGCAGTCTACTCCTTGTTGGGCTTTGAGGATGAAGCAGTGCTAAATGCTGCCTAGGCAAGGGCTGTCTCCTTGATGAACACAGGTAAATTTCTGCCCAAACTAGTAACACCAGATGCAGAACACATGATGAGAAGAAGTCTCCATCCATATTTTGAAATTACTTTGAAAAAAGTTAGTGTTGACTCCTTGCCACACACCTTCAAATTTCTACACAGTGAAGTCTGAGTGTGTTTATTTTTTCCACAGTACAACTTTCAGTTTTCCTACATTTACAAAAAAAAAAAAAAAAATGAAGTCTTGCTTACAAATGTATTTTATCTTTTTCCACATCTGAATGGTTTTGGAAAGAAAAGTCCAAGGAGACTGAAGTATCCTCCAGCACAGAGCTCAGTGAAGCAGCTGCGACGCTATTACTCACTGTCCTGCCCGTGGTGAAAACAATGCCACAGCTATGCCTCAGTGGGCAACAAAGGAGTTCATTCTTCAGGGGTTATTCAATTCTTTGTGCCTTGGCTGAGTCTGCAAACTCAGAAAGCAGGAGACGAGTTAATATTCACCAGGACAGCTGAGACATAACATCGATAGGTGTCTGTTTAAGAACTGGACCGAGTGCTACTCATATTTGTCTCTCAATCCAGTGCATGGTCATTTAAAGACAGAAAGCAGAAGAGTGGAGTAGGAGCTGAACAAGGAGTGCTTCTCCAAGTGCCAGAAATTTCTGACTCACGGATCACTCCACAGAGATCTAAGGACTTTTCTTCCCTAGTCATCCTGTCGTCATAAACAGATCTTTTTTCCTTAAAAAATACACCAGGTTCAGACATTTTGCTGCTCCAATTCAAAATCCCTTACCCAAGTAACATTCTGAGCACCTAATCTTTTCTCCCCTCACTAGTTTTCCTTTTATTGTCCATCCATCACTGCATTTCTCAGAAACTGTAGACTCCCTGTTTAATATCTCACTTACAATGACAATTGAAGAAATCGTTTATTTCTATTCCCTATTTATAAGCCTCCCAGAAGCAAGGTCAAAGCAACCCCCCAGACATCTGCTCACACTGAATGCAGTAAAAACATAGCAGCTACACTGCCTGAGAAACCACAGGACTGGTCTTCTAAAGTTCCCTTGCTCTGGTCACTCCATACCAAGAAGGACAGAAGAGGTCTCAAAATAGATTTCCTGCCTTACAGAGCAATACCAATGTATATGGATTTCATACAATTTACTGCAAAACACACCCTGAAGTTTAGAAGGGAGATAGAAAAAAAGCCAAGACAGCAAACATGAGATAGAGAGCTCTCTGACATCCCCTTCTTGCTTGGAGAAGCAGAGAGAAGCTGCCACTTCCCCATGGAGTGCGAAGATCTACCAAACCACTTAAATCTGGCTCAGAAATCATCATTGAGGCATCGCAGGGGTGAATGAAAATTAGTTATTGTCCCACCTAAAAGCCACAACTGATGACCAAGCTCAATTCTTCCCTAAGCTATGAACTGGCAACAGGGGAATTACTTTTACACCAGAGGGTAAAAATGAGACGATGTAGGGTGTACCCTGTGCTCACCACAGATACAAGAGCCATGCTGGAGCACAGATCTCATACCATCTTACACCCTGCAGGTAACCCTGCATAATCCCTCCCTGTCAGTTATGCTTTCTTTCAGAGACCACAACGTAACCCAGCAGGCAGTTTTTGTCATTTCCTGTCCTCTTCTCAGGCTTTTGGGAGATCAGCGGAGGAGAGGTCAGATTGCTCAAGTAGCTACGTCTAAGAGGACATCTCCTATAATACCTGTGAGTTCCTATCTTGCCTGTAATCAGAATAGGATGGGAGAAGGAAGGGGGGTGGTTCTCAATTTCACCCTTCCAGACAGTTCAAGGAGAGGAAAGTGCTACTCTCAGCTGCACAGAAACTGACATTTATCCATGATGACCAAAGGTGCTTGGGCTTTTAGTACCAGAGCAAATGCCGTAACTATGTACCATGTGACACAGCAGTATGACAAGATGATTTTCAGGTTCTAGATAACCAATTCTCTTTATTTTTCCTCAGTCAGACACACAGGGTTATTGCTTCTCCTATGTGTCCCCTACCTTCAGTAAGCAAAGACTGAGGAAGAGCAAAAATACTATGTTGAAAATGATGACATAAAAAGGCTAAGCTCAGTGCTAATCACCAGTTAAGAAAAACTGAGATACAAGTGCCTAGACTTGTCATTTTTCTTTGTGTCTACTTCGTAGGTACGCTCCAATTTATCAGCAGTCTGTTTAGACTGTCTTGTGCACACCAGTCTTCATCTAATAAGTAGCCATCCAAGCCACATTCTGCCAATTTTCACAATTTGCTTATGTCGCCCACTCTTCTTGCATAGGCAGCTGCTAAATCCTCAGCGTCAGCTCAGCTGAAAATTACAAACTCCTTCGGGATAGCACTGCAGGTCACTTAGAATTATTCTTTGACTGTAAGAGCAGTCTTATAAAGGAGGAATTGAAAATAATTCAATGTTTTGTCATTAAAGTTTATTCTCACATTTCTGTGGTAACCCTTCTTGAATTTACTTAAAATATACAGTAATTTTTAACTACAGGTTTGGACAACAAAAAAGCAGGATGAATCATTCTGGATATTTAAAGCCTACAATCAGACAGCTTGAGTCTCCCTTGTATTTTGCCACAGTTCTCAAGCCAAAGTTTTATTTCCTACTTATCAGCAGGAACATTTTCATAGGGAGCATTAATTCATTTGAACACATAAAACACTTGAAGACTTGGGAATTTCTCATATACTCAAAGCTTTAAAGGTCCGTGTTCTCCCCTTTACATTGATTTTTGCTTTCTTTGTAACTGCATACCCAGAATTAGAGGGCATTAGAGCTAAACTGGGAAGATAGCACATGTGTATAAAAATACCACGTAAAAATAAAACTGGGCAGATGCATAGGAAACACCCTGCAGCATGTATTATCCTTGTTTTCCTCATCACTGCATGGGCAACACATGTCTACTGGTACAGCACTTCAGAAGCCAGGACCGCTCTCAGGGATAAACACAGGCCATGATGTTGGAGAGAAGATGCTGTGGGCAAGTTAGTCCTTTCACTGCTCTCCAGTAAGCCACCAGCAGTCATATGTTGGAGCAATGCAGAAAGTAGCTTTTAATTTGTACTGCCTACAACTCACAAGATGACACAGTTACAAAATACTCAGTTTGTATAAACAGCCTTAGATCAAGCGAAGCTTGCTGGAGAGTTGTCTCAGGCTGGATAAATCCATGATAGCAATCCATGTTTCCTGCTGTTTCTTGTTTTCTTTTTTTACAGCAAAGCTTTGAAAAATATTACAGTAGCAGCAACTTAGACACACACATAACACTCCAGATTTCTGTTAACACTCAAGTTGTTGCTTTATTATGCTTCACAAAATGAGCTTCTCAAAGAATTCAAGACATTACTTACTGTACACAGAGAAACAGCAGCAACCAGGTAACAGTAACATAAGAGCAGAATTCCAACCATGTTATCCTGTGGTCCAGTCTATAGCTATGTACCTTACAAAAGCCAAGTCCATGACTCCCACAGCCCATCAGAACAATTCATGCAGATCTAACACACTGTGTGTCATGTCAACAAGACAGCAACAGTGAACAGCCTCCATTGATTCAAATGATGCAACATTGAACTGCGCATCTCCACTTTGCGAGTTCCACATCAAAGTCCATCTCAAATATGAAATCCAAAATCTAAACGTTGATGAAACATGCCAAAGTATTCCCAAAGTGCTGCTCCTGAACTTTACAACCATGTTAGTGGATTTCCTTTTACTCCTCCCCTACTGAACAGCTGAAACTTCACTTGTCCTCTTCTACAGCCAGTGCAGAACAGCTGGTGACCACCCTCTCTGAATGCCGGTATTTAACACCTACCTACAAGGTGTCAGGTGCTACAACGCAAGAAGATTTAGCACAATGAGGTCCTTATACAGGGAAGTCACCATCAGCCAAGTAGAGCATCAATAGCTCCGCCTAGGCTTACCAGAGCCCTTACCACCCACGTGTGCATTTGTACCTTTCACAGGCACACAAACGTTTATGTTAAGGGCTTCTGGGGGATGTTTCTCACCTCCTGGGCAGCCTGACATCCTGAGGTAAGGATGCTGAATTCTCACCAGCAGCATCACATGAACCTTTTCAAGCCCTGCTGCTTTCACTCATACATGCCTGAAAGATAATTAAGAGTCTTTTGAGTGAACTACGGGCATAGAAAAACCCAATCCAGGATAACAAGGCATGAAGTAGGAAGTAAGAACCCAGATTATACAAACCATCAACCAAACAGCAGGTATCTGAATCTGCCAGGCTAAGACCAGCACAAATCAACACAGCATCTATGGACAGAAATACTGAAGCATCTCCCCTCAACTTCAATCTAACACAGAATAATTCTTACCTGGAGTTACACAGACTGACTCATGGCCCCCAGGAGTCTCTAAAGGTACTACAGAACAAAGAGGGATGCAAAGAGCAATGGAGAGGAATAGGATCAATTTTCTTTCTCTTCCACTTCAACTTCTTGAACATTAACAAGTAAAAGTCAGCTAAGCCTGCTTGTTATTCAGTTCAGCAGCCATTATCTGATTCTCTGTTATCGGTCACTACACTACACCTACATTTCTTGCCACACTCCAGATATCTTCTCAAATCTCATCTTCGGCGACTGTAACATGTGATGTACCCTGTTGGCTGAGCAAGGCCTTCCTCTGAAAATGTCAAACACTTGGATGGAAAGGATGAAAAACAAGGACAGACTTCTTACACAGAAACTTGGCAGATGAAGACAGCAAAAATCACTCTCTGAAGTTCAATATGGCTATGACCTTACTGTTTTCTAAACCAATGCCACCAAAGTACCTGCTGAAACAAAGACACTCATGCAATGTGAAAAACAAAAAAAAAAGAACCAGGAGTCCATGACTTTAACCTTTTCAATCCAGACCGCCCTTATCTAACACTTTTGTACAGGCTTTTTCATTTCTGTGTCACAAGTCCCCAAAGTCCATGATGTTCGATGCTTTGCTGGTCGTGTATTCCCCTGATTATCTCCTACTGGCCGAAAGAAAACTTGAGAACCTGCACTGTGAAAAACAATGTCATCAGAGCACCTGCAGGATCCCAGCTCTCCAAAATCACTTATTTACATTACTCTCCTGTGTACCTAAGGCCTTCTGTGAATACAAAGTTATAGTATGAGCTGCCTAACCACCTGGACTTCCAGCTTCTCCCAGTATCAAACTGGCTTCTCCACACTCCTTAAAATGTAATGTCAGCATGAACAAATATTACACAGGACAAGCTGTACTCTTATGATGGAAACTTGCTTTCAACTGCGCTACCACAGTGAAAACATGCAATTAGTAACACATCCTGTAGATACTGTTAAGCAACATATGCCACTGAAAAGAAAATTCAATTTGAGAGAGTAGCCCACAGCAATGAAGACTGCAGGAAAAACACTGTACCTCCACCTCAGCGACCTATGAGGTCACTGGACAGGCTTTTGCCACAAAAAGTGTGGTGGAAAAAACTGGGCCTACTGCTCCAGCAGACACACTATTCCACAGTGAGAGTTGGTTTCACCAGCTCTGCTCTGCAAGCGCACTGGTTATCCCACATCAAGGACAGCTACCACGGGGATGTACCAGAAACCCCCACCAATACAGACAGGTCTTAACCCTGCTTTCAGACTCAAAATTGGAATGGAAACCCAGGAACCCAACTTGCCTGAGGAGTAGAGGTAGCTTATTCCTTATATAAAAAAAGTTTCCTGCAACCCATGTAAAATCCTCAGCTGTATTCAGGAATCACTCGAAAAACAATATTAAAAGCTTTCAAAATGTAATTCTTATTCCACACTCGAGACATTAAACCTCCAAGATTTTCCAGAGATACCAGCATCACACCAAGCACTGCCCAGGAGACACAGTTCCTTCCAAGCAGAACATCCTCAAAGCAAAAGCCATTTCCACTCACACATAAGCTGCCACTGATCCTGGTGCATAGACATCATTGGAAATATTTTTGCAGGATTTTGTAAGGACAAAGTGCTATGTGGTATTTTCTAGTTGTAATCTTTTACATTATACAAGGGCTCCACAGACTGGCCTTTCTTCCTGTATTATAAGGGTGCTGTCATGAGCTGCTTAAGTGATCAAACAAGTACTAAAGACTACAAGCAAACAGACCACAGCATGAACAAGCAATGCCCACTTCAGAACACAGAAGCAAGGCACTCACTTATCCCTGATGAATTATGAATTGCTTTACACTTGCAGAATGTTCCCTTAAAATTTTTAACATTAAAATACAATATATCAGTTTCATTCTCCCTATTATATAGACAGTCAGAGACTAAAGAAAAATATTTCAGCTCAATCAACTCCTGTGGCAATCGACACCACTAAAATTTAGGACCACCATGTCCAACCCATGGTAACTGTCATTCAGTGCTGCTCCTCATGTTGCTCATGAGATGGGCAGAGGGGCTGCTTCTGCCAGGCATGAGCACCCTAACTGCACACTGTAATCCTAAATGCAAAAGAAGCCAAACCTGCAGAGGCAAGAGGCAGCAGGCTAGCAGGGCCCATGCTATTTCAATTCTTGCTTTGCTCTAGGAAACATCAGACACTCAACCAGAAGAATGGTGGGAACTTGTGAACCAGTCATCTTGCTTTTTTTTCCAGTCCCTCAGTTCCACAAGTCTTACAGCTATTTCACTAGAGACAGTTTTGACCTGTCACTCACAGGGTTCAGGAAACCAGGGAAGCAATAATTTAAAATGTACTAACCTCCAAGTGTTTTATCTGCCTATCGTTGGGCACCCAAATAACCCACTGTTCTCCATTTTTTATTACCATTTTCTTTCTGCTGCCACAGGGATGGTCTGAGGTTGCACCCACTTGTGTTACACCTCATTACTTCAGACCACCCTAGGACACCACTGTGAGAGGCTCCTTTGATTTATGTGCCAACAGAGGCTCCTGTGAATGTCCCACATGTGAGATTGGCCCCACACTCAAATTAGCAGACCTGCCAGCAAAACTGAACACAAGTAAAGACTACTGAAAGGAGAGGAAGAAGTTTCAGGATAGGATAATTTTGCTTATGATTTTTCATTATTTTAAACAGACATTTAATACACCTCATCAACTAACCATGTACAGAGGATGTTCTCCTGCTCCACATAGTGGCTGCAGGCACATTTAGGAAAGAACCTTCATATGCTCATTCAAACCATACAACTTTCTGCAAATCAATCAATGCCTCCCCCATTTTAAATCAGGTCTTTTCCAAATAAGGCCAAAAAACCCCCCAAAATGGATTATCTATGCCAGCAAGTTGTATTACGTTAATTAGTACAAGCATCATACCTACTACCAGGCAGTGACTTAAGATATCTTTGTTTTATTCCCAGCTCAGCTGAAAACTCAATGTCAAGTTATTTAATCTACCACATTTCCTGTTTCTGTATATAAGAAGTGGGGCTTTTCCTATCCTATTTCCATAAGAATTTATTAAGGATAAAAATCCATCAATAACTACACGTCTCTTATAGCAGCCTATATTGCTGCTGTATCTAAGTACCTGCATGGACACCTGGACAGACAAAGACTTGTGCAACATCTTCATGGGAAAGCAACAATTGCACATCTTTTAATACATCAGAAAGGGCTGTTTCAGGGCTGTGAAATTCCACCCAGAAATATTGGCTACACTCAACAACAAGTGAAACCAAGAAAGTAACTTCCTAACGAACAGCAACATTAACTCGAATTTCAGATGATCTCACTAGCCTAGGACAATACTGAAGGACAGAAAACAGCTGGGGAGTCTCCTCGTTTTTCAGAAAATGGACTGAGTGTAGAGTTGCAGTAGGGTTTCACTATGGCAGTCACAAAATACAGGCCTTTCTCCCTTGCAACACTCAATGTCATCCCACACAAAATGGAGTCCTTTAGATTTTGTTAATGCCTTGCTCAAACAACAGCAGTGGGGCACCACACCTCTCAGGCTTGGGACAAAACACCTGACAAATGCTGAGAACAACTGGTAAGCCTCCGTTCCAGTGACTTGTGGCCACTGATCCCCTGAGACCATCTGACCACTCGCTGGACCAGCCAGTCCAGCAGACAGGTCAAAGGACCAAGAGCAAGAAACTTCACGTTCTCTTTCCCCAGCTTTAGTAACCAGCACCTTCCTGCTCACACAACAGCTCTTTATTAAAGCCACGAGTGGGCAGTTTTCTGTAATGAGTGCCATTTCAAAGAGGATATGCTAACCAGAAACAAGACACTCTTGTTTCAGAGAAAGAATTTCTGCACATTTAATTTATCAGAAATGACTACTGTGCTTACATCCTACCTTAATCTGCATTCATTTCAAGCATAAACAAGACCCAGCTTTCCAAATTAGCACAGGCAAGCATGGCAACCATCTCTGGACATCAGTTTCTTGAAAATACTTGCCCAGCTCACCACAAGGATATTATGAGTCTAAACTAGTCTGTAATATGCACCTAGATCTTTTGATAAAAGCTGCTTCAGAAGTTATATTAAAAATATTAACCAGCAACTTTAATAATCATCCAGACCAACTCAAATCTTCCTAAAGGATCTTCCTTTCTACAGTGAATTTTAACTATGTGTATTTCTTGCTTATTCTTTTACTTAGTAATTTTCAAAGCGAAAGAAATTAGAGACTACCATGATGTTCTTAGTTTTTACATATACAGCACCACACACAGCTTGTACCATAGCACGCTTAAATGCATTAGCAACATCAAAATCTCTGACACCCACCCATAATAAATGACCAAGACCTTAAGTTCAGTAACAGCAAGGAGTATCAACAACATGAATTATAGCAATCATGGCTACAGGGTTTTTTTTGTATGTATTTCAAATTACTTTGATCTATATATACACTTGTCTTAATTTTATTAAAAAAACCAAAGAAAAAAATAAGTCGAAGAAAGTAATGTCATGTTTGTGCAAGACCTCTATTTTCTTGCCAGCACAATTTCTATTGTTATCAGCTGTCAAGTGGATTAACAGTTACTGTAAACTCACTTTTCTTACCATTGCTGTCTGAGGGCCATGCCTGTTGTAAATAACCACCAGCCAGAGCCCTCGTATTTTATCTTTAATCATGCATAATACCATTTTTATAAAATATTATTTGCTTAAACACTGAAGTATTTCAAGTTTGTTCCCTTTTGTGAGAAGGCAAATTAAGTGAAAGCTTGGTGGAGGAAAGGGACCTTTAATAAACATCTGATTTGCTGCTGGATGGTGTTTCAGATTATATTTAAAACACATCATGTTTTGTTGACACCTCCCTGCACGCTTGCTGGTATAAAGCCCAGCAAGAATGTGGCTATGGCAACCGCAATAGGATATTTATATATCTGTGCATATGCATGCATGTGTGTGCTAACAT
Organism: Drymodes brunneopygia; assembly: GCA_013400955.1. Lineage (NCBI taxonomy): Eukaryota > Metazoa > Chordata > Aves > Passeriformes > Petroicidae > Drymodes > Drymodes brunneopygia. Next base: position 1,632,434 of record VZTZ01045102.1, on the reverse strand, counting down.
AAATACACACACACACACACAACCTTGAACTGATTTAATTGACCATCAACAAGATTTTCTCAGCTCTCATTTTCACAGGAACAGGTAACCATGGCTAAACGAATGGGCCAAGGAGGCAGCATTAACTTTTACATGATGAAAATCTTCCAAGAGAAAAGCCTGTAAACCTATCAACATTTACAGAGTGTAGATAAACACATGCTCACTTCAGAATGCTTTAGCTATCAGCAAGAAGAAACCCAAACGTCTGCAGGCACAAATTCAGTGACACCATCAAAATAAAAGGCATTTCATTTTCAAGATTTTTTTTTTTAATAGGGTTTTTTACCCACAGAACAAGATCCTCACTGGAGCATGCATGCTATTTTATAAGAGATCCAGTCCCTCCTCTTCCTCACCAACAGTCCCATCCCTCCTCCTCTTTGAATATAGAACATGCAGAAGTTTCTTTAGTCTGCAAATTAAATAGCTACACGCTGAGCTCAAATTGTTATTTCTGGTATTAATTTCTGTCTCCTGACAGATCCTGATAGGTGATGCAGGAAATTCGAGGTAACAAAGGCTTCTGTTTGCAGCAATAAAGGACTCTCAGCTAGGGGGGAATAAAGGGATCAGAATAAAAGGCGAATATATGGAGCCTACGTACACTACAGAATATCTGTGTTGAGTCCAGCAAGCAAAAAGTCTAGCAGATTCAAAGCAGCATTAAGAAGTGTTAATCCTTTTACCTCTGAGCTATTCATGAGCAATATGCAAAGCTGTTCTTATGGCGTCGCATTTGCAATGCTCCAGTTATGCTTGCATCAGCATTTCCATTGTGAACCCTGCTTTCAGAGATTTTTTACTTTGCCAAGTTTTAGTCTGGAACAATTTTACTACAAGCCTGTGAGATTTTAGTCCAGGATTAGGATTTAAGTCTGGTGAAGAAACGTTTGGACAAAATCTGCTTGGCTGTTTTATTTATTAGAGTGCAAAGTTAATCCTTCGAAGTTATTAGACCGGAAAAAACCCTCAAAAATATGATTTTTTTTTTTCAGCTTAGAAAAAGAAAAGGGACGATTTACTCTCCCCAAGAATTCCTTGTCCCCAAATCTCTACAATCACAGAACAGATGAAGGTTATAGACCACAAAACTAAGGTACAATTGAAACATGCCTTCTTTTGTCAGGTGTTTTCTTTCTTTCACTGATGTAACATGGGGACCAGGATATATCAGGAAGAAGCATCTCACTGTGGGCTGCAGGTGAAAGAGGGACACAAACCACAAGCTGCACATTAACAAGTGTAAGAAAAACATACAACATTTCAAACTCCAGAAATCGTGCCCCATTCCTAAACAATATAAATCACAAACTTTAAATACCACTACATAACTTGCCAGGTAGACGAAGTTCATTCACAGTGCTAGTGGGCACATGGATAGGCAACTGGCTATGCTACAAAAATCAGCATAGCATGTATTTTAAGAGAAATGAGCCATCTAAACCAGACAGTGTTTGCAGTGTCCTTACCATTTTCTTAAAGCTCAGTTCTCAAACCCTGGGATTTGCTGAGGTGGCTCAGAGTCACCCATCGTTCAAGCATCACATTCAGCCACAGGTGTGTCAGACATACACCAGCAACATGTGTAACCCCCAGTAACACACAACCACCACATTTTTGCAGGCCCTCAGCAGTGTGGAGGGCTGGGGCCTGTGGCCACACTGCCCCCCACGCCGTGTTTCAGCCACATTACCCCCCATGCCAGGCTGCAGCATCTGCTCAACCACCACAATCCCACAGCCCAGCGAGACGAACCTCTGGTTTCTGCAAAACTTGACAACACGGACTGATGACTGCAGGAAATCCCTTCTCCATGCAGCTAAAAAACAGCTGTAGTCCAGGGGAAAGCCCTGGTAAACTAAAACCAAGGCAACATTTCCAAATACTGTCCTTTTGTGAGCTTTCCAGATAGCACCCACCCCAGAACGCCCCAGTGCACATCATGGAATCAACACTTGGAGCTTCTCTCTGAAAAGCCTACATGGTATGGTCCTGCATACATTATATGCATCTTCATTCAAGCAGAGAGCTAAATGTTTGCAGGCAATGTAGCTTGCTTCCATATCAAAATCTCCCGCACAAACTGGGCTTCACAGCAAGCCTTTCTGCCATGCCTAAACCACCTCCTCCACCTGGGCTTTTTATGACTATGCAAACTGTCTGTTGTAAACTGGCTAAATCCTTTCAAGTCAGAAATCCTTACCAGGACTGCTGAAATGCACAGAATATCTAAAAGCAAAGTATGGAGAACACATTGATGAATGATAAGACATACAACATAATCCTAATTTCAGGTATCTCACCTGATCTGTTCTTCACCTTTTGACTAGACTTTGTATACCAAACATTACCAATCAACATCTGATATCATTCACTNTATTTTTGTCTGCTTTTGTGTTTTCCAGCTGCTTTCTAAAGAAATTCTGTTTCTTATTGATCACTTGATACCAGTGAACATTAATTTGCTTCTAAAACTATGCTTCAGACTTCAAAAAAGTAGTTACATGGTAAAGTAGCCACATAAATTGTATTGCCTGTTTGAGTGTGCGTACATGTACACGTGTATGCCCGCACACTTTTCAATTTTAGTTCTACATCTGACACCAAGCATTATTTCCCTTTCTTACTTACTGACATTTTTTTCTTTCGACTTGTTCCAGTTGAATTTGGACAGAAACTGAGCTCAAAAGTATGCAAACAGTGACTCCTAAAAGATTTAAGTGTTTCAAAAGGTTCACATGAAATGGACAAGGTTTATCTGTATTTTTTCTGTAGTTTAAACCTGATGGATTTAGCATATATCTATCTACCACACATCAAAACAGCCTCATCATCTTTCAAGAACATGCTATTCATATACAATAAAAAATGAACTTTCCATCTTGTACAAGAAAAATAAATCTTTCATTGCTAAACTGTGTATGAATGAGGCCACAAATGGAATTCACTAAGTAAACCAGGGCAATACTGTTTTGTCTGCAGATGTAGAGTGAGCTACAGCTGATTTAACATTTCTACTAACTCCAAATCCAAGTGGTATACAAATACCTTCCTAAGTTCAGCAATTTGTTGGCTTTTTTTTAAGTACTGGAAGCAAAAATACAGTCCTTGGAAAAAATAATTAATGTTTACAGGCCTTAATGCAAGGCACAATTTTCCACACAAAATTAGTCTGAAGTCCATTGCATTTAGCTGTAAATTTTCTTTTTTCTCTCTTATTGAACAAAAATTGCTAATTTTGATTTCTTCTTCAAAGAGGGAAGTTCAGGTTCCAAGCTTCCCCTGGGCACATCAGGTCAGTGCCACTGCAGTTTGTGCATCCTCAGGTAGCAGAAGCAATACAGCCCTCTCCTATTTATCACAACCCTTTCTTTTGTCACTTCTGTATTTTTATGACTGGGTAGTGTTTTTTATTAAAAGGAAAACCAACCACAAAAGAGGTTAGCTATGAAGAGAGGAATGCTCCCGGTCATTTTTAGTGTATAAGGTCAGCCAGAAAATGCCTGGTTGGCTGCATGTTGGCCCAAAGAAACCAGAAGTTTTTAACTCTAGGCTACCAAGTTCAGCACTTCACACACACACAAAAACCCCACAAAGCAAGAAAATTTTGAACCTGTTATGTTCATTGTCATGGAGAAGTGGGTATCACCATATAAAGTACTCCTTGAAATAGGCAGGGACAAAGGGAGAAAATCTCCTCTAAAAAATGTAGCTCCAAAGCAGCATGACTGTAACTACCAAGCCCATGATGTGGTTTGAAGAATGGCTGAAGGACTAAAATAGTTAGCTATGCTGCACGCCAACAAATATGTTCAGTACATTGCCACAGGGATTAGAATTTTGTCTGGCTGTATTAAGTATCTTATTTAATATAAAGATGGGAATAAACCTTGCAATTACATTTTCTGGGAGAGTCTACAAAACAGAAAGCTACCAGAGACGATGAGATTACACATTATGTCAGAAAAGAAAAAAAAAAAAAAAAATCAGTTTCAACCATCAAAACTCAAGCAGAAAAAAATAAGACAACACATGTATCCAATAAAAAGTAGTAACCTAGAAAGCAGCAGAACTGAGAGAGTCGATATAAATGAGAATTGCACTGAAATATATTATGACTAAGCAAGACTACAGCATTTAGCTATCAAAAGAAATCTGAGCTACAAAAGACAAGGTAAAGCAGTTCCAGTTCTACCCAACTAGAAAGGAATAAAAACTGTAGACACAGAAGAAAGTTGGTTTGTTTAAGGAAAGAACACAAGACACAAAGCAAGGCATGAACAGGAGGGAGAAGAAAGGACCAATGTTCGTAACAGGCTTCTGGACTGGGTGATAGGAGATGACAAAACATTCCTGGCCCAAACAACAGAACACCCACAGCACAACCACTCACCCAGAAGGGCTTCTATTAGATTGGCTTCATTGCCTAACGCGCACACACACAAATTCGGCAGCACCAGCCCACAAAGCACTGCAAACAGACGTATGAGGGAGCTCCTAAGAAGGGAAACTGTCCTGAACCAGCTCCCTGCCAACAACAGCAAGTTATGGCAAAGCAACAAAATACAAGTTTTGGTGGTAAATAATTATATAGATTTGGCACATAGGTGAACTGGGAACTACCATTTAAGGTGTCCATCAGCGTCCTAGAGTTTCACTTGAGGAACAAAAGCCATGTGGCATTAAAAGCAGAATAAGGTTGAAGAAAGGATTAAGAGTACGAAGGTGGAAGAAAGAATTCAGAGCGTGGAACAACCTCGTGGTATCTATAAAATAACCTGAAGTACAGGAAGTCCAGTCCTTCTCAAAGGCAAGGATACAAGAACCAAGATGTGATCAATGCAGGCTCCATCCCACAGGTAGGGAAACTACCAGATTTGTGTCTCAGTAAGAGAGAGGGAGGAGGAGGAGGAGGACACCCTAACAAGAATCAGAAAGCCAGTTACCGCCTGCAGGGAAAGATAAGCACAGCATAAAAGCAAAACGAGCTAATGCTTTGTGGCCATTACAAGGATAGTCTGGGCCATTAATAAATGATGAAGGAGGAGGTATTAAAACCTGAGTAGCTGGCTACACTGACCACCTTTTAAAATCTAAAAGGGAAAATAAAGGGAAGGCTAAACAATTAGAATGTAATTATGAACTTATAAAACATTTTTATACATATTACTCACACACAGATACTTAGCTGCGACAAGTGTGAACAGTACCACAAAAACTCAAAATTTTAGACACCTTCCGTGAGAAATATACAAAAAAAATGGAGAAATTGAAATTATGACAGACAGCTATTCTCAGCAAGCACTCCTGGCAATACCCACTACTGCAGTTCCGTGCTTTTATCTGTATCAGCTCAGCAAAGTACCAATTGATAGCCATTACAAATAGGCATTAATAATTACAAGTAAACGCCTTAGGAAATGTAGACATATGTATCAGAGCCACTCCTTGGAATAAATGATACTATGGGGTTGAGCCATTGAAGACAAATTAGCAAAGAAGCTTAGTAGATATAGCCACTAATTCCTTTATAGAACATCTATAGATGAAAAACATATTTAGGCCTCAACTTCACAGAAGAAAAGCACAGAAATTATCATATAAGCAAGCAAATTATACTTCTCCAAAAATAATAGTTTTATTAAGATGGGAGAAACCAAGCCCCTGAGACTCCTCAAAGATTATTATCTTCTCTCAACCAAAATGAGAAATGGGGCTTATAGAATATGTGCAAAATCTGACGCAGCCCATCACTTTTATAGAGAATTGTAGCTCATAGCAAGCACAGAGTGGAAAAAATATGCTTGGATGTCAGTAAACCATTTGACTGTATCATATTATACAGTTTCAAAATTATTTAAGAAACCAGTTTTGATGTGGACAGAACATTGTACAAAAAAAAGAACAAACTTCAAAAGAAAATGAAAATCATATACTGAAACTTTGAAAGCATCTCTCAAGGATGCAAGGAATTTTCTTACACATTCTCTTAGTTAATCATGCAGAACAGGAGTAAAACGTGTGTTCTTGAAATCTGTGGATGATACTAAATTTAGGAGCTGCAAGCCCCAGCGAGGACGGAGAAAGTTGAGAAGCAGGCAATTAAAAATAAGGTTCTCCTTGGGAAAGTGCAGCGAAGACATCCAACAGGAAAATAATCTGAAAGAAATATTCAGTGGGAGTGACAAACTGAGGAGCCAAGAAATTCTTACAAGGTTTGCAGTGTGATCTGGTAGCAAGAAAGATTAATGAAACCTTGGCTGCACATGCAAAAAAAAAAGCCACATCAAGCAAGAGGGATGCAACAGCTAAATATGCCCACTTTGGGTAGAAAGCAATATACAAAAAATAATCGGACAAGTCTGCAGTAATAAAATGAATGCAAATACCATTGGGATGAGACAAGCCTTATTTAGACTAGTATGTGGTAGTACAAGGACACGTTTAAAAAGGAAAACAGGGGTTAGTGTCTGAAAGCTTTCTTCTAAAAGCCTTTCTAAAGCCCCAATATTACAAGCAGACTCACAAGAGACTTAAACGATCACTTAAGAAGAGTTCACTGCCACAAATGAGATTAGTAGCAGAAAGCTGAAGATGTGCTTAAGGGTCTCCCACAGAAAATACCATGAGCTTGTTCTGTAAACACCTCTGCATGGACCTGGCAAGGTAAGAATATACAGGTAGTGCAAAGCAACTCAATACTGGGGCCAGACAATGAGTCCAGGTAAATCTCAAGCTGGCTGAAGGTCATGAATTTCTCAGCATATGATTAGGTAAATATTTGTTTTCTTCTAAGCACAACTTTCATAATGTAACAGTATCGATGAAGAGGAAGGTAAATCTCCTTTTGTTTGCAGAAGACATGAGCAGCAAACACACACACAGTACTAAAATTTGACTTTTTCTTCTTTTTTTTAATGTTAAGTGCTTTCTCTTAACACAGCGTATATTTCTAGCTTTAACACAAGCAAAACAACAGGAGTGTAGAGGCACGGCACCTCCCTCACCATTGGGACAGAGGCTGAAAAAACACTGAGCACAAAACTCTCTCCTCCTACAGTGTCAAGGATCAGCCCTCTCCATGCAAAATCCACATATTTTCCTCAAATAGATAAATATCAATAAGCATGAATGCCAAACAACTAGTCAAAACAGAAGAATACCACTCTAGCATTTAGTACAGGCATGTCACAAGAGTTTGACTACCTAGTTATAAACTTCATAGGGCAAGAGCTCTGGTTTTCTTTCACTGCTGCAGCATGCAAATCCAGTCAAGTGTTTTAAAGGAAAAATGCAATGTAACTAAAAGCTGAGTTGCAGTGTCTGCTTTGTTTTCCCCTTCCTTTCCACAGTGCTTGACTAGCCCAGCCATGTACAGCCTGCCCATCTCCCACAGCACAGATCACTTCATGAGCATGCATTATTCAGAGAACACTGCAAGTGCATTTAACACTGAGATTTCAGAACTCACAAACACTACAACTTTTAAACAACTTTGCCAAGCGATGTTTATTGAACACTCACTCCTATTGCAACACAACAGAGGTTGTGCCATCAGTTTGGCACAAACTGTGCTGCAGTCCTGTGATCTTATAGCTGGTGCTTTCTTCAAATACAAGATGGTTTTCAGGTTACTTCTGCACAGAGAGAAGAGGAACGAACATAAGGGTGGCAACGATGCCAGAAATATCCCAATTTCCACTGAGAATTTTTTGGATGGTAGTTCTAAATATATTATTTTGAAGTGTGGATTAGACAAAATATTTTAAAGAAATACGTATTCTCCCCAGCAATGTACCCATTTAAAGACCAATTTGCTGCTCTGCAATCACAAAAATGACAATCCTTTTTTTCATCAAACTTTTCAATAGCTGCAGCTAAGTTAAATCTGTACAACTCCATTTTGTCATTTGAGGACAAAGGACACTAATTATCTGGGTTTTCAGGATGGACATAACAATGCATCAACCACACAGATTTCATGTCCTGTATTTTCTCCTGTCCTTTCTATTCAATCACCACTTGCTCCGACAGTTTCTATCAGGGTAACTGCAACCTCAGTTCTGCCTGGCACACTGAGTTTTTGCCACCACATTTCCCAAGGTTAAACTTCAAGGTTTAGAAACAGTTTTTTTCTCTGAGATGACCTTCAGCAATCGCCCCAGTTCTGAGAAATGAATGAAGTGTTCCCAAACCAAAGTAAATTTTAGTGGTAACCTGTAGCTAAAAAGAACACATAGGTATGTGACCTGCTTTAGGGACAGAGACTGCTAAAAATACTCCTGTCTGGGCAAGACTTTTGGGCAGACTTTTGGGATCATGGTAATTGGGTAATTCCTTCTGGATTAACTATATACAAGATTTTTGCTTACCATTTAACATATTTTGGTTCAATGGTATGAAACCATCAAATTCGGTAACACAAGGATACAGGATTGGTTTTAAGGGATCTGACCTACGTCCACAGAAGTCAATGGGAATCTCTGCACCGACTCAGCAGAAATCACACTAGATACCAATATTAACCTAAATATTAAAATCCATTACAGTTATACCTACAGATAAAAAGCCAATCAAATAGTCGACACAATCTGTCTGTTTCCCACAGGAAGGTTATGTCCTCTAACTCATTTTTGCTTACATAGCAGTCTACAAAGTGCACTTTGCTGATCTCACAGAGGTGCACAAGATGTCCAGTCTCACAGGATGCAACAAGCAAGGCAGGATCAACCTCGAAGCCCACCCAGCCACCACCAACCTGTTACTGAGGCACTACAGGGCTTGGGGGAAGATGCAAGAACCTCCAACAGAGGCTCAGCTCAGTTTAAGCTTCATCCTAGTCTTTTAACAGGGATTGCTCAGACAAATGAAAGTCAAGTATAGCCTTTAAATGTTATCGCAAGCCCCAGTAGCTGTATAAATATCTAACCTTCTGAATTTCAAGAACTGACTTCCCATACAAGTGCCTGCTATGGTCTTCCTGAACAAACCACAGGAAAGATTTTCATCTCACTTATCTTGAGTTGACCAATCTCAAAGTGTTTCAGATTTCCTTTTTATCTGACAACTCAAGAACAGTCTGCTGACCTAGATTCCCTAAATAATTTATTACATTCTAGACTTTTTATGCCCCTTCTGATTTGTTGTTTTTTGATCGAAGAGTTCAGCTTCTCTTAATGTGAAGCCTTCCCAGTCACAGATGACCACTGTCCACCTTTCCAGCAACTCTTTTAATTCCTTTAGCAAAGTTCCTACATAAAATTCAAGTAGTGCTTTATTATTTACTTATAGAATTTTATTGGAGTTTGAGATCTGAAGAACTTCTGTTTCAACTGAAGCATTTTGGCAAATTTGGAGGCATATCAAATAATATTTTTTTCTTTAAAAATTTGTAATACTGATTGAACTACACTGAGTCAGTCTTCTGTATTGGTAAGATCAAAAACTTATATTGGGAGTAGCTTCAGATAGATTAAAACGCTTCACGTGGCTTAAGACAATGCTTATATTGTTGTCTGCAACACGTATATACAAGCATTTCAAGCACAATAAACATTTTGCAACATGTTATGGATAACTCAGATGCTGTTTTCCAAGCTAAAATAAAGAAATCTGCAACTGGGTAATGTTTCACTTTCCAGCGCACTCTTTGCAGCAAATCACTGACAGCTACACATAGTCAGGACTGAGCGACACGAGTGGAAAGTGGCAGCTGTGAAATCCCGTGTCAAGCACTGCAGCTGAAACTCCCTGGAGCAGGGAAAACAGCAAACCTGGTGAAGAACCAGTGAGTGAGAATGGAACTGTCAACCCAAGGCAGGAGAGCTCTGTGCACCAGGACAGCCAGCCCTGAGGGTCACCCACAGGGTCTGGTTGCCTGGCCAAGCAAAGCCCTCCTAAGACCCCAGACAGCTTCTGCGCTGAAACACAAGGTGCACAAATGAAAACAGGTTTGATTACCCTGTTCCAACAGAAGTATGGCCTGGCCTTGAGGGGAGAGGGGCTTGGGACAACTGATCTGGGAAAAAGACTGCCACTCCTCTAGGTGCAGACCTCTCCCAGGCTCACAGCTAAGGAGCTTCCTCTGCCTGAGCCCAAAATCTCCACGGGGTGACCCAAAGCATGATGCTTCAGAGACACAGTCACACCAAAGTTCATGACCAAAGTCATGCCCCACCAGCATGAACAGGAGAGTGCCTTTAACCATATCCAGTGGGAACTGAGGACAATGGAGAGAGCACAGACCCACACAAGATTCCTGGCAGGCTGATAACCACCGCCACGCAAACTGTCACCAAGCTCAAGGAAATGGCAGTTTCTTCCTTGCACCCAGGAAAAATGGGACTGAAGACCGTTAAACATGCTTGGAAAACATCCAAAAAACCACAATGATCCTAAAAGAACAAAGATCTCATCAGATCTCTGTTCAAATCTGCCCTCAATAAAATGCTGTTAAAAGCTTGGATTTAATTGTTACTTCTGGCAGTGCACCAAGGAGTAAAATAAAGAGGTCTATCAGGCAATGTGGAAGTCACTGTATTGCAAATCACTCAACACACACCAGTTCCCTAAACGATGAAACAAGCCAGGCTAAAAACAAGTTGAGGACCCAAAACTGGTGACTAAACACACCATGACTCCAGGCCATATCCCCTGCAAAAAAGTGGCTGTGGGAGAAATTTAAGGAGCAATTTTCCCTTAACATAAATGGTTGTCAGAATCACAGTACAATCCACTCCCTTCACTAAACAGTTTAAATTTTGAAAGCTTTTGTGACTATGATCAAAATAATTCAAAAAAGATGTGCACTGAGAAGATTTTATTTTCCACCACTCTAAACACCTTTCCATTTATGTAGCCTGTTTTACCTCCCTTAATATCCACAATCCTAATATATACACTCCAAGAGCTAAACAAAATGGGCTACTTTTCTATAGGTATTATCTATCAGCACTCCTGCCTATATTCATACTGATGCTTTCACAGTTCGTTGTAAAATTTATATATGTTTCTCCCATAACTGAACATTTTCCTCCGTGAACGACGCACTAATGGAATTAATCTTTAAAGAAGAAATTAGATTAAGATTTCCAGCAACATTTTAGCAAAGATTTTAAAAGCTAGGCCACCAGAAAAAAAAAAGTTGTGGAAAATAAGTGAATTATTTAATAGCATCACCCCAGAAGGAGCTTTAGTGCATAACTGTACTGAATAGAGAAGCTATTAATGATCTTCAGCTAGTTAGACATACTGAATTAGCACTGCTTTAAAAATGAATTGTAGAGCTTTCTGAAAAATATAAAATATGAGTTGGTGAGAATCTAAAACACTACAGAAGTGTTGAAAAGCAGGCCACAGATATTCCTATTTACACAGCCTTGCAAAAGCAGGGAAATTTTCTAGTCCTGTATAAAGTGCTGCTGACCTGCCAGTACTGAAATGATAATGGAAAAAAGAAGCCTACATGACATTTTGCTGGCCTGTCCATGAAAGAAAAATTATTTTGACATGTAGCACTAGATAGAAGCAGTAGAGCAAATCTCTTTTGGAATAAGTAATGTAGAACAATCTAACTAGAAAGATGAAGATATTTGCAGACTAGTGGAAAGTTATTAATATTGTAATATATTTTTTTAAAAGTAAATACATTTTTTCCATCAGTCTCAACTGTTAGTTCTCTTAGAAGAATTCAAACACAAATCTTTATCCTATACCGTTATTGCTCATAGGTGTCTGTGACATTGACAAGGTAACTCCCTTCAACTAAAAGCAGGTCTCTTTACATTTTGGATAGTGGCCTTTTTTTGCTACTTATCCAATAAAAATAAAAGGTCCTGAATATCACAGCCTTTTGGGGGGTTCTGATGTCAAAAGGAGGAGGCATAAGGCATGATCCATCCATTTTTAAAACAAGCGGGCACATTTGCAAACACTGCTCTTTTGCACACATTAATAATGTGCTAAGACCTTGATCAGCATTTTGTACACAAAAGCACTCATTCCAACAGAACAGAAAACAATCCAATTTCACAGAAGCAGAAAAACTAGCTTTGTTCTATTCCCTGGGCAACCAACATCGCCACATTGTCACCTGCAGATGCTAAGGAAGCAGCTTTGCTCCAGAGCTAATTCCCACCACCTTCCCTTTTTCAAGTTGCTTTTGAGAAGCTTCCTTAGTGCAAAAGTGAGTGAATAACTTCTGCCCACCTGCACACTTTGGGAGGCTCTCCTCACTCCAGAGCACCCCAAGGTTACGGGGGCAAGTGAAGACCCTCTTTATGTGTTCTGGAGAGCAAAAAGCATCACAGCCTCCACCACACTGTGGGAGATAGATCCACCCTTCCCGCAGCAGCAGTCTGGTTCTGCAAGGGAGGTTGCCACCACTGCAGAAAGGACTGCTCATGCCTGTTTGGGCACTGCTGCCATCTACCCACACCAGCATGGAGCCCCTGTTCAAGCACCATTTGTGATCTACTTAAGCTTGCTGAAAACCTGAAAGGCTGCAACGGAATTTGATAGTTTTCTTTTGTGTTACCGAGTTGTAGCCTTCCACAAGTTACCTTAACAATCACCAAAGTCAGCATAAATATGGGAAGACTGCATCTGGATGATGAGTGGGCTGTGCCCTGAGACATCCAAATTATCTCATGGCTTACTAATGGTTAAAAGGAAAATATCTTGCTGCCTTCTCTGGGGCTGTGCAGTCTCACCCTCTTCAGCATTTACTGCACCTCTGAACTGCTTTAATCCACTAACCAGCAGAAAACTATTAAGCTCTTCCCCTTCCCCCTGAAGTTAATTTTTTGCTGCTTCAGTGAAATGGCACCGACACCAAAATAGCATAAAGTAAGCCACAGCAACTGGGAGCGGGAATGGGAAAGTAGCAATTCCCCCTTCTTGCGTTCAGCTTTTGCCAGCTGCAGCTTAACTATTCATTGCTATTGCTCAAGAAAATAAGTTCCACAGAAAAGGCTTTACTGCAGGGGGCTTGCCCTGTGTTAAGCAAACTGAGGACACAAAGTTCATGGAGTTCATGGCGAAGCACAGGACAAACACAAAGACTGATGTGCTGGGTCACACCAAGGCCCTGTTAGCCCAATACCCTGTCTCCAATACAGCCTCTAGGCATAGCGCTGGAGAAGAGCAAGAACAGGATGAGCACACCTGCACTTTCACCAAAGCACATCTGGCCTTCCCTGGTAATAATACTTTCACTGGCAGGGATTTTCTTAAGACTTGCATTTGTCCACCAAGTAGTCCCTAGAACACCTTTTCCAGGAGTTTTCTGCCTGAAGAACATGCAGAATGTTCTAGGTGCATGAAAAATTACTTCCTCCTGCCAGGATGAACCTGACTCCTTCCAAGTTTATCTGACTATTTCTTGGCTCTTACACACTGGCAGATGAAATAGCCAAACTCTCTTCAAGCTAGTCACAATTTCATAGACCTCTGTGACACCCTTCCTCAACCACACCTTTCCCAGTCACACAGAACATCTGTCACATGGAAGCCATTCCAGGTCTCTAACGACTCACGTCACTTTTCCCCACAGTTCTTCTAGCTGCCCTACATCTTGAGATGAAAGGGAGATGAAATAGTATCTAATGCATGGACAAACCATAAATTTAGACAAGGCATAATAATGTTCTGTATCTTATTATTTACTTTTTTATAGCACTTCATAGGACTTGATATGCTCTCTTTAATCCTAATCTCCTAAGCACAGAGCTGATGACTTGACAGAAGTACTGTGGGTCTCAAGATCCCATGAGTAGTGGAGTTAACCTGGTGTCCATAACTTTGTACAAAGAGTTCAAACAGTTTCCTGCTACCAGTGCAAATCATTTCACACTGATCTACCCCAAATGCAGATATCTCATGCTTTACTTTTAAGCAATATCAGGAACCTAGAAAACTTACCATAAATTATCTGAGTTAAGATCTCCAAGTTACATGGATCATTGAAAGCAAGACAGCAATAATAAGAAATCTACTTGGGACAAAAAGCTGCTGAAGCACTCAACTGCAGAGAGCATGCAGGACAGAAATCCTACAAATGGGACTCCACATGTAACAAGGAGTTCCTTTAGGCTTTGATCTGTTAGTTATTTGAAACCACACAATGGCTGAATGAAAAAGGTACAAGATCCCAAAGGAATCAGATTCCCCGCTTCTCTGCAGCAAGCTTCTAAAGTTCCCTTTTTATGACCAGCTTCACCAAAATAAATAAATCACTTCTAAGTTAAAAAAAAATAAACCAAAGCATTTCCACACAATTCCTTTCATGTCTTTCTACTGCTTCATCTAGAGTCACATGCTCAGTTCTGACCTTTCCAGATTCTCCTCTCTGCCTCACCACACTTATTCAGACTATCAAATTCATTTAGTGAAACCATCCTATCCTTTCACACTTGACTCTTTTCACAGACAAGCAGTTCATTTTCATGCAGACCCACTTTTAACTTCAAAAGGTTGCTTTGTATCTCAGCTTCTGATGTCCCTTGTTTAAAACACTTTCAAATAAGGATCTGAAAAGCATTGTAGCTGGGAACTCTCAGCTGCGTCTCTGTCCCTCCTCAAAGAAAAAAAAAAAAAATCCACTATTAAACAAAGTGAGAGGCCACGCATCCACCCAGGATTTCTGTAACTTGTCAGCAGCTCCCACAGCTCACCCATGCACATCCAAGGTCACAGCCAGAGCTCAGAAAACTGAGCCCACAGCTGTGGGCCTGGATCAGTCTCCTGGAGTTACCTTCACAGTGACACTTGCTTTATCTTGGGCCTCCCGTGAAGTCATTCACTTCCACTTATCCGTGCCTGGCTGGAAGGAGCCAACCCTTCTGAGCAGCATCAGAAGGCAGGGACAGTCTGACAGACACCTGGAGTCATCTCCTCCAAGCAAGGCGAGAGCACAAACCCCTATCACACCATTAGCAGAGAAAGCTGCTCTGCAAACACAATTGCTCCTCGTGCCAATGCACACAAAAAACAGCACTGCAAAACTGAGCTGCGCAAGTTTTTTCACACCACGCCAAACAATTCTGCTTTCCTTTCCGATGGCTCAGACAACTGCATTGCCCCAGGCGGGTGCTGCCCCCCTCTAACAGCAGCACCCAACACCCTCCACACAGCTGATACCAAACCATGAACGCTTTGGTCCACAAAGAGCACTTTTTACCCATTCTGAGATGCTTCAGCAACCATGTGAAAACAATCTAATTAACGAGATTATATGCAAACTCATAAAGCAATTAGGTGAAAAGATAGGGCAGAAACTTTGCCAAACTTACGTATTTTAAGCACATAGAAACTACATTTGTGTCACAGCAAACAATCATAAAAACTAATGTAGTGGCTCTATTAATCAAAGTATTTTTCACTTTTAGACCAAAAATACAGGAGAATACTTGTTCATAGCTCATTCAAAACCATTTTCCATTTAAAATATTTATAACTCAGTAATTTCAGGTGAGAAAGCCATACTGAAAAGAGCAGTACATTACACTACATTTCTCATTAATTTTCCTGTGAAACATCTGAGTCTCCAAAAATCTGACTTTTAAGTTAATTATGCACAATTTGGACACTCCAAAGTCAGGAATTCAGAGCTAAATCCCATCTAGTCACTCACAAAACCTTTATAATGAAAACACATTATAATCACACTTTTTTCTTGCCAGAACAGACAAAAAGGCATTACCGTAATTTTTAAAACCACATTTGAATCCCAAGTGGGTTTCTTTGGGTTTTTTTGTACTAGGTTTCTCTCCCATAAAACTTACTAGACATTTCTATCAGAACACCTTCAGCAATACATCCAGAAATGGACTGAGTTAAAATGCAGCAGCTGTTTCTTACTTACTTCCCTCAGATTTTAAAGACAGGAGTTTTACCTAGCTCTAATACAGAGAATTACCACAGATCTTTATAAAAGGCCAAGACTGAGTACTTCAGCATAAACATCTGCTCCCCTCCCCTTGAATCTAAGAGGAAACATAACAATTAAAAGCGTCACTGATTTTAAATAAATTTTACTTTCTTACATTAGACACTGCATCAAACCCATGGCAGTTAAAAAGTCAAACAATTTTCCAGCTGGCT
This sequence comes from Drymodes brunneopygia, assembly GCA_013400955.1. NCBI lineage: Eukaryota > Metazoa > Chordata > Aves > Passeriformes > Petroicidae > Drymodes > Drymodes brunneopygia. The sequence goes on along the minus strand of VZTZ01045102.1, from coordinate 1,616,291 downwards.
GCTACATCCATCGAAAAACAAGACCAGTTCAAGATAATAACATGTCCTTTGTATTAAAATACCGGTCAAGCTGCTGACAAGGAGAAAAAATGAGTTTTTAAAGCATTAGTATACACTCACATAAAATTAAAAACAGTTCCATGGAAGGAAATTTGGATAACCGTGATATGCCTCTTCCAGCACAATACTTCCTTTTGATTTTTTGAGAAGTTATTAAAATGGGACTATCTCAGCTTGCTGGAAATTCATTTATCCGTTATTACAATATACAGTTAATGCAGAAGATTAGATTAGGTTTTGACAAGTCTTTTACACTTCTCAGGGCAGCACTGCTATTTCTGCCTAGGTTGGTAACTTCATCTACCAGCTAACCTTTATGGTGTTGACAATGTGCAATTAACAATTCTTCCCTTGCCCCTGATTCCCATCCCACTGCAGATGATGCTGTTGCAGTGACACACACCCCAGCTCCTCCTGGCAGCCTGGTCCAACAGCAGCCCCAAAAGCACCCACGTGCCCCCAACACATGGCTCCCTTTCAATATCTCACAAGACTTGGCAACAGCAGCAAAACAGAGCAGCCTCGAAATGAAGGAAGCCGTCACCTAATGAAACATGACTAACAGGACTGCTGACTGTCCAAATATTTAACTGCTCTCCAGTGCTGCGGGTCAGATGGGTTAATCAAATAAACTTGCATATCCGGAGGGATTGCCCATTATTTGTGTTTTCTTTAAGTCCTTACCTGACTTTAGACTCTGAAAAACTACCAAGCTGTGAGCAACTGGGACTATCTGCACATAAAACCTAACAAAGAGACACCAGAGCTGTCCATCTTGAGCTCAAAATGTGGAAAAGTTCTTTAAAAAAAAAAAAAAGTTTTGCTGTATAATATGACAACTCTCTTCAGAACACAAAAGCAGCACATGCTGATGGGAACTGACAACACCTACACTTGGTACCTGGAAATATAACCCATGGCACAGCACACAACTGCACTGTGAGTGGGACTCTAAAACACGTCTCTCCCAGGCTTAACCATTAAAACTCATCAGAACAAAAAAATGCCAATATGGATGGACAAAGTAGATGCCAAGTGTTTTCAGTGTATGACAATGGAAATGAAAATAAATCTAGGATTAAAATATAGCTTAGTTTCACTGATTTCTAATAGCATTTGTCTCCATTCAACAAGGATTTATGCACCATTTCAACCTGATAAGAATTTAATTTTAGGTAATAAAGCTTTACAAATTTAATTCAAAGGGGAAAAAAAACCTCCAGCATTTCCCAATTATTTCCAGAGCTCCACAACTACAGATTTCAAGTAAAGGAACAGGGAAAGCTGTCACTATAAAAGCAGAGCTGACATGTGACCTCTGGATACAGTGGCACTAGCAAGCAGCTATAATAAAAATCAATATTAATTCCACACACTTCTGTTTTGAAAATAAAGCAATGAAATTCCCTCACACCCACCTGCCAAAGGGACACAACTCAGACCAACTTCGTCAAAGAGGATTTTTAAAGTCTTTCTACGGGCATGTAATGGATTCCAAGACTGAACGTGCACTGAATGTTCAGTGAACCAAATAATTTTTAATAGATTCCTCAGGGGAGGTTTTTTTATATTTTTAAATCACTCCAAGACCTTGGAATGACAACCTGATTCAGAGGCAAAGAAAGGCTGTTCATGGGGCGGGGTATTGTGTTTCTTCTGGGTTTTTCCTGAAACAGTAACAGTCATGTCTGTTATGTGTACTTCATATGTACTTTAGAAATGTCTTCATTTCTACAAACCTCAAACTTTTTAAATTGCTTTTGAAAGCATATACTGAGCAACTTTAAAGTTCCTTCCTGCAGAAAGACTACACAGTAAGTACAGAAAGTTGATCTAACAGAAAGGTGGGAGGAACTATAAGCTGGAATGAGGCAGCTCACCTCCTTCAGCCACAGTTGCAAAGAGGTAGGTGATAGCACTAATAAAACCATCAGGCCTGTATATGAAACCCAAATTAGCACAAATTAGATCAGTTTTCACATTTCAGATTAATGACCCTCTCCTCCCCAGGCCCCTCAAACTAATGCCCACCTTAACAGCAAGGCCTCTATGACACAATGGCAGATGCAGCACGAGAAGCAACCATCCCTTGAAAGAGGGAATTTTTCCACTGTATGTTTAAGCACACAGGAAAACAAGACGAGGAGCCTCGAGCACTGCCGTTGTTAGTGTGATTTCAGCAGGATTAGGCAGAGCACGATGGAGGAAAAGCCTCAGACAATGAGTCCTTTCATACATCAGAAACAAAAACTACCGTTAATCACACCCGCGATTCAGTTTCTTCCACTAATTCCTAATCAGACATCAACAAATAAAGCAAAACACTTATTCTTGTTTGAATTCTATGAAATAAAAACAAGTGAAAGGAAGTGACCAGCCCGTGCTGTAAAAATGCCGTTGCCTCTCCACCTCCTGATGGACAGGGAGCTGAGACAGGCATGAATGGTTGGGAAAGGAGCTTTTCCATAAAGCCCATCCACAGAGAAGCCCAGAGTAGAAGAGTGCTGCATTAACAAGCAGGAGAAACTTCAAAAACCAAGACAGAAATTCAGTCAAAACTCTCCTCTGTACAAAAAAAGACCCTGAACCACAATCATTAGAAAAAAACATCTGGTGCACCACTTTGATTCTCTACATTAGTCATTGGACAGAAACAAAGCATCTCTTTTTTTTTTTTCCCAAATGCAGCAAATCATTGCAAATCCACTTCTACATATAACCTATCATTTATCACCTCATCAGCAACTGCTTGAGCCTGACAGAATTAAACACTCAAGTCAGGCGTTTGTGTTAAAAGCAATAATTACATCATTACTACAATATACAATAAAAATATAAACAAATTCACCGAAAAAATCCACTTCCACTGAAGTATAGCTAATTCCAATTTAAAACTTTACCTACAGGCAAAAACACATAAATGATTAGCATCATAGTGTTTATTTTAATTACACTGTGCAACAAAAATCCAAGAGCCTGATAACTCCCTTCAGATACTAAGAAAGCAAGTACTCCAGAACTCATACTTCATTTATAACCTACACAATTATGTCAGCCCATCCTATCACTCAAATGCCAAGGCCAGATTGTGTGCATTTCTTCTTGCATCTAAAACCAACACACAAGTATCAGCTCAAAGAAAAACATGGGGGAAAACAAAAAAAGGCAAAACAGGAAGTCAGGAGATCCCTCACCTGGCTCCTTGTGACAATACTTAAGAGCATCAAAAATTCACTGGTCTTCAAAGCTCAACTCTTCAAAGTTTAATAGGGGAAAAAATACATCTCTTTAATTCAAGCTTACATTTCCAAATGCTTTCCAGCAATGTAACTGCTGCGTAACATATTCTTTAACACCATACAACTCACGGTGCCTGCCCGGAACACTCAGTGATCTAAGCAAACAAAACACAATTCACAATTTCTCGTGTGCTAAAGATGTTTTTCGTCACTGCAGTCAAGTCGCTGATCCCAGCAACTCTGTGCAAGTCATTTTAAAACAAACGTCTGCCCATCCACCTTGATGGTTCTGGCCAATGAAGAAGCCTTTGATCACTCTTCAGCAAAATACTGCTGTGTCCTAAAGGATGCCCAGCTTTCTGACAGCAGGATGGGGGATCACTAGAAGAGCATGACAGCTGGCTGCCATGCAATGCTTCAGAACTCTTCCTTTTTATAATTAATTATGCTCCTCATTTCTTCCACAGGCATAAGAAAGAGATTGGCATGGAGGTAAGCTGTAGCAGCACACTTTATTATTACCTTGTTTACAAAGAAGCTGCTTCAGGTAAGAGCCATGGTAGGAGCCAGGCACAGTTACTGGCAGGATCAGCCTGCTCCCAGAACGCTGCTGTGGTTTTATCGTGGAGATGCACACACTGCACTTCCATGGATTTCTCCTAGATGCAGGAGAGAGGTACCCCTGGCCACCCCAGCCTCAGTCAAATACCCAGCCAGCCAGGGAAATCGGCAGCAGAAAGACAAAGCAAAGCAAGATGTTCGCTGCCAGGAGGAGGCAACACCTCCGTGCTAAGGACAGCACCTGCCTGCTCCAGCGTGGGGAAAATGAGAGCCCACACTCACTTCAATCTTGTCCAAAATCCAGCTGCGAGTAACAGAGATACTCTGCACCCATCCAAAAACAGCTGCTGAAATCCCAGCCATGCTACAGCCTTCTGCAAGCTCTCCCTGTCTTGGCCTGGCTGAGTGAAGAAGTAGCATCCGGCACTTACTGATCTGTGTTAAAAGGAACCCTTTGCAATGGGACAGACCCCTCTGCAATGGGAAAGACCCCTGGAAATTAGGCTAACCGACAGCCTATTCTAAAATGCCTTTTTTTTTCAGCCAAAAAGCCTCAAATGAGTACCTTACCTTAACAGTACACCAAAACCATAAAGTTTAGTTTTACAGGATCCCAAGACATAGTAGAATCCAGAGAAAACACAAACCAAGAGGTGTTAGCCAGACTCCCATCTCACAAGTATACTAAAGGACAAAAACTTTCCTGAAAAAGTTTATAATCCTACCTCTGTGTCAAGAGGCAGAATTGAAGCCGTAACACCATAAAATCTGCTGAAATACTTGTGTCCCCAGGTGTAATTCTTCAAATCTGCATTTTATTAGTTGGAAGCTACTCATGAACAAGGCAACAGCAAGGAGACATTCAATATCTAAAATTCATGTTCAAAAATACCTGCTTCATCCTGAGGTTGACTACAAGTTTACAAGTACTTTTTTTCACCACATAACACAGGCGTTAGCATACATAGACTGTAAAGGAATTTTGATGGTGCCAAAGTAGTCTCAACAAAACCACTGAGAATATATATTACAAAATTATTTCCACGCCTTCTAGTTCATAGGTTTAAGAGGCCAATTTTCTTTGTTTATGGTAATTATGTTTCATATTTCACTGAACTTTGACATGATAAATGCATTATTGGATTTTGTGTGCATCTCCTAGTCAATTTGTGTAATCTTGCAAATTTTGTAGTACAAGTAGTTAAAATACAATGGACAGTGCATTCATAAATTACAGATTTTTCCTTAAGGTAAGAGAATTATTATTGATTCTGCAACAACTAAACCTTTGATCAAATTTGGTGAAACAAATGTTACTTAATAAAATATAAACAAACATAACTCCTTTGCATTTGTAGAAAACAGTTTCTAAAAAGGAAACAACTCCATCTAAAAACAAAGTCATGTTTTTCTCCTTTGCCCTCATCTCACATCTTTAAAGTATGTAACACCTCAACACATTCTTAACTCACTGTGTCCAAAAGGCTCCTTTGCCACTTCTGGGGTTATTCTTCAATACAAAAGATCAGAAGCACAGTATTTGCAGGTAAAATACATAATTTTTTAAAATACGCAGCCTAAAACCTGAACACTAGACTAGCCTTTTTCATACTTCTCAGATCTAATTTATCTTCCCAATTAATCATCCTACCAAAATACATCTAGGGAGAAGAAAATCTAACCCACTGATATAACAATTACCAAAATTCCTCCAGAAAAACAGATGCAGATCATCCCACTTCTTTACCTACTCCGAAAACTCTCTAGAAAAATGATGACTTTTCCAAAACACTGCAAGATCTAATTTTGTGAGGAAATCTAACAGAAGAATCAAGTACCATCCCACTAATAACTTCCTGCTCTTAAAGAGAGAAAAGATATTAAAAAACTCAAGTGCCTGGCTGCCTTCAGCAGCAAGGATGACACGAGAGAAGAATCCATACACAGGAGGGATAGAAAAGCAACCATGCTCTGTGGATCTCATAAAATAGAACAGATGTTATTCTTTGTATACACACATGCAATCCAGTGTTAAGCTCAACACCTGCAGGAAGAAAAAAAAAAACAAAAAAAAAATAAGAAGGAGAGGCCTATGAAGCCAATAGATAATTCCTCACCATGGTCAAGGACACGCATACTTTGTTTGATTTCGAGTGATGACCAGATTTCCAGCACTGCCTTTGAAAGAACAATGCCACATGCCCGGCCTTCATGTTTTTTCTCTGTTCCATTTCATACGACAACTCCAAAGGATAAAATTCTTGTGCCAACCTAAATAATTCCTCTTTCTCAGTAACGCTGGAAGAAAGTACTTACCCACTTGCCAGCTGCAGCTGAAATTCTGTGCCAAGAAATAAATGTCTTTTGGACAGGTTGTAAACTGGAAGCTTCTATGCCTGCTAAAGGACAAGAATAAGAATGGGACCATCCTATTCCTTCCCAGATTAATGGTATTGCTCTATTTCAGCTACACCATGGATTGCACTTGATTAAAGCATCCAAACAGAGTTTTTGAGTACAGTGCCCAGATATTAGGAGATACTTTTGTCAATTTTGATCTCAGCCAAGCTTTTTATAAACATTGCTTCCATCCTCTGCTCCAAAACCCCTAACTTATCTCTGTATTTCCGATCTTTAGAATAAAGTTCTCAAATAATAGTCTTTGAAGGAGCAAAACCTGTTTCACCCTTTTTTCTCTGCTAAGGCCCAGGTGTATAAACATTGTGTGCACACTGACATTAAATAACAAGTGCTCCAGCTTCCCCTACTTGGCCTCCTTTCACAGTCCCAGGAGACTTCGACCTTCCAGCAGACAGCGAACACTTGCAGGCACTGGTCACTAAGCTCTCATGATCAACATAAGCCAAGACCAAGGCATCTTTCCTATTGCCCAGAAAGCTGATGATTAACAGAGAACAGAAGGGAACGGCTTTGTGGCAGAACGGCTAAATTAGAAATTAAAAGAAGAGATCAAAAATAAAGTCTTCTACCTAGGGCCAAGTCAATACTGGGTTTTTCTTCCTCCTAGTGTTGAGTGGTTACTGAGTTCCTTAGCTTTGCAGGCTGGGATTCCCCACGTGTTTTATCAGGCACCCCAGCATCCACAGGTGATACACACACATACATGAGACACACAGTGTAGAGCACATGGCCCTGATACCTACACTCTACTCTTCCTCGTCCTTCTCCCAGTCTCACACAGGCTTCCCAGGCACAGAATGTTAAGTGCCTGCCAACATATTCTGGTTTTTGGAGGGGATCCCCAAAGCTCTGTCAAGCTTTCCACAATGACAGTGTCAAAGGTGTGAATAAAATCTCAGTTGCTACAGAGGAAAGTGGCTTTTTCCTCTTTAACCTACAATCATGGGCCCCTTCCCCATGCTGACCATTATAACATCTTCATTTTGGCAGTGACCTGAATTTTAGGTTCACAAAAATGCTGCCAAAATGTCAGTTAAAAAATTCAACTAATATGAATATGTAAAGATGAACATGTATACTGCTAAAAAGCCAAGTACTCTCTCTCACAGAAAAAAATAGAACCAACATTAGTAAATGCACATAAACAAATGATGATGAGGTACATTAAAAGAAATATACATCTCAAAATAAGCATCAGTACCATGAACTTCATTTTAATATAAGAGCAGTTACATCTATCACCTTCACAAACAGAGCCAAGCAGTGCTTGTTTCCCTTGCTCGTTAAAGCTCTACAACTGGTACCTCTTGTATGCCCACATGCACCATTTCATTAAGCTCACTTGACATTAGATGAAGAAAGAGTACAAGAAAATTGCATATTCCCTGCCTAAAGTAAACTTGTCATTTAAACCTTGTGTATAGATAGAATTTGATATAGCACTGGCGCAGTGAGTCATTCGTCAGTTTTAGAGTTTGTACGACAGTATTCTTACATATGTTTTGCAATACTTTCCAGTTCGCTACCACCCCATGTAATTACAAGTTTTTACTGGAAAGGAAGCATATATTTTGGGTTTGAACACTGCACTAAGAGTTGTAGAAACAACACTTACTTTTATGGTCAGATTTTGAGCAGAAGTAAATCCACAGAAGGAACCCTCACATACTGTATGGAAGATGAAACTCAAAGCACTGCTTTTAAAGGAGGGCAAGCAATGATGGAGAGCATCACAAATATTTCTCAATGAATTACTCCAAACATAAACATAAGCAACTCTCCTGTCAGTTTCCTTCAAAAGCTGTTTCTTAGCTATGCAAGTTAAAATTGCATTCATTCAGAATACTATATAAAACAGCCAGTAGCTACTACAAGTGCTTTACCTGAAAATAATAGGTGATTTCACATCCTTCTGCACTGGGGCAAGATATCACATTAAAAATTTTCCCTACTGTCTTACCTTCACCTTTTAAGCTGCAAAACAGACATAAGCAATTTAACTCTCAGCCCTGGTTTCTAAGAAGCACTAAAAAACCACTGAAACAGAAAGATTTGTCCTGATTAATACTACTAACAAGATCAGCTCAGACTCAGACTATCATGTGGTGGCATCCAGTTCACTTCAATGCTTCACAGGAAAGTTTGCAGTTCCTCACCAGGCACAAATCCCAGTTTTAATTCGCAGACAGCCACAGGTTTACTGTTCAGGTAAACTTCTTCAGTTCTTCGTCATTATTAGTATTCCTTTTCACTATCTAAATTCACATCAAATGGATCTACAGAGTTGTACACCCCCTGCTATCTGATAGAAAGCTGGAGAGAAAAAGCACCCTTTGCCCAATTAGAGTCACCTGGTTAAAATTCAAGAACGGGCAGCAACAACTCGGGGGTTTTTTCCTCCCAACTGCATATACTATGACCTACAAGAAACATTTTCTGCTTAAAAGTAATGCTTAAATGGAGATCTATGGCTGAACATTATCACAAGGATTGCACTTACTTGACAGTCTGCTATTAGCCAACTCCATTATCGCTATTTGCAGTTTTTAAATGTACAGATTCAGAAGTAACTGTACAAAGCCTCCATTACAAGTGGATTTATGGAAAGCCACAGCAATAATCATCTTCATTAAGCATATCTTCCCACAGCCCTGCATTATGTGGACACAAAGAGGAAAACATTTCTTCTCCGTTACCCACAAGCTTAGATCTTTCTCTTTATAATCACAAGCTTTGACTGTCTTCTCTGCTTTTGCCAATGACAATTATCTCACATTCCCAAAAGCAGGACTTAGTTTAAAAAATAAAATTAAAAATACCTGCATACCTCTCAACCCAGAACCTATATACAATGTAGGATGGCTTCTACTTTGATTTTCCAGAAACTGACACTTTCACAGGCAAAATGAATGACAATAAAATGTTGTCTGTGGCTTCTACTGTTTTGCTAATGGCCTCAGCCAGTATGCAGCCAAGACATATTCATGGACACGCACATGCAAAGAAAAGGACTGGTGGCAATGTTTGTAACTAAATATAAAAATCTCTTCATCTGAAGTTATGTGTTAACTTTTTGGCCATAAGCTGTTTTTAACCCCTTCACATATGTGGTCATGTTGCATCCTATTTCAACAGCCAGACGTAGGCTAAGAAACTTGCATATTAAAATGGTTGGTTAAAGGCAGAAACTGAGAACTTAAATAATTCAACACTGTCACCCACCACACATTCAGATCACAAATTGGCTGCTTTGCCACACAGATTTTACTCTTTGCTTTCGAAGTTCAGATTGCTGATCATGCGCTTCACAGTACGGATATCTATTACTCCTACGTCCTCAGTCTCACAGCAAACCACCACAGCAGAAATAATAAAATCAGGATTAAAGTACACTTGTTCCTTCCATAAAACCAACCTCGTGAGCCACGCATTTCCTGCATTATCATAATGAATGCAATGGACTTCACTTAAAAATCTGTTTTCAAAGCCTAACTGGCAGTCTTGGAACAATCACCCGGTAACCAGACACGGAGATAAGTAATTTGAAGCACAGGACCTTAGTAATCTTAAATTACATTTGGTATTTTCCTAGCATTTACCCTGAAAAATGAACAAAGGTGGTTACAGAAGCAGCAAAAGGAAACTCTGTTTGCTCACTGTCCCTGCCCAAGTTAGCTGCCTTCACAGACCTCTAAACCAACAAATATTCAACTGAAGCTTTGATTATCCAGTTATCGTCAGCCCAAATCACTTTTTACAGCTCAGTTCTAAACTTGACAAGAGAATATTGTATTTGATACTGACAATACGGCTTCATTTGGTTACATATGAAATAAACACGAAACTCCAAAACGCTTTAAAACAGCTGCCCCAGTCAGTCTCCTGGAAACAGACCACATCTTTCCCACACAACAGCTTCGTGGGAACAGACCTTTAACAGCACGGAAATACTTTCTTTCATTGAATTTCATATACGCCAGCTATCTGAACTGCTTGAAGTTGGGTCTTAACAGTTTGTGGGTGCAGAAATCACCGTGAAGGCAAACGCACCCGCCCACTGCCCTCGCCTCCCGCTCGCCCCGGGCTGCCTGCGCCCACCCCGCGCCGCTCCACGCGAGCCCGTCCGCCCCCCCGGCTGTCCCGCGGGGGAGCACTGCCCGCCCCACCGGCACCCCCGACCGGGCAGGCGGCACAACAGGTTGCGAGGGCGGCTGCGGGGCAAGAGTTGGCCCCGCGGGGGCTGCAGCCGCACTCTCCCGGGAGGGCGAACGGGGGGGAGACCGGGATGAACACCCCCACCCTGGTGTGGGGAGCTGGCACCCCGGGAGCAGCGGCGGAGCTCCTGCCCGCTCCCGCCGGGGGCCCTTTGTTCTCGCCACCCAAGACGCCGCCGCCCGGCAGCCCCGCGCTCTCCCAGGCG
>VZTZ01045102.1:1496771-1604962 GCA_013400955.1 Drymodes brunneopygia | reverse complement strand
CGGAAGGAGCGGGGCTGGCAGCTGGGGGGCCCCCGCCACCGTCCTCGGCCGGCTGCCGGGAGAACGGGCTGCAGCCCCACCGTGCCTTCGAGCGGGCCCCCTTGCCCGGTCCCTCCGCTCTTAACCCCGGATCGCAGAGCAGCTCAGACCTGACATGGTGGGGGTGGCCACAGTAGGTGCGAGGAGCGGCGGTCGGGCTGCAGAGCGGAGCCCTCCTCGCTCCCCGCGGTCTCCTCGGCGGCAGCGGATGAGCGCCGCGCTGGGACCTGTTGCGGGCTGTGAGGGTTTGTTTGGCTGTGGCGTGGCTGTTCGCGGTGTTTCAGCCCGTGCGCTCACCCAGCGCGCTGCTGCTCGTTTACTCCGTCCAGCCCTTCCTGCTCCCCCATCCAGAGCCCTGAACTTGAGAAATAGAGAAACTGAGACGTATTTTCTGCGGGCTTTTGAGACGGTGGAAGGGTTAAGTCAGTCAGGCCCTTGCACCGGGTGTGTTGGTGCTCTTTGGCTCCTTGCCCAACCCTTCCTAAGAGCCCGGGTTGCGTCACCGCGGGCAACACCGCGGTGTTCGGCAGTTTCGCTCTGCTGCCGTTCTCTGCGCACCGTACTGGGGTCACTGAGGCATTTCCCACGACGTGCTGATTTTTTTTTTCCTCTCTCTGGTCTCCAGGACTTCTCCTCGTCTGTGGAATTCTGTTCCTTTGTGGATCTTTGGCCGTTATCATCTCATCTCCTCCAGCCAGGGTGCTTGAAGGAGCCAAATAGTTTGTAGAGGTTCTTCCTCTGTCCCGACATTGTTGCCTCAAGCATTCTTAGAAGGTCTGGACTTCACACTACTGAATGTGATGCCTGGCCCCTCATGCATCACTTGCCTTGGCCCTAAACTGAGTGCCTAAAGCCAGTTTTGCACGCCTGCCACACCACAGGAAGCTCTGGCACCTAAAGCCTTTAGTTCTGGGGATATTTTCCTTCCTCCATGGTATCCAAATACTGCTGCAAAACAGCCCTTCTGTGCATTACACAGTGAGGCCACGGAGCTTAGAGTAAGTGGTGCTGGCTGAATGCCACGCAGCACTGCCAAAGTGCCCATGGGCTCCGCTCTCTGTGTTAAAATTTGGATCTGCTTCAGGATGCTCTGGAGCACAAGACCATGGGGAAGGCGGGAGATCCCTACTTCAGAGAAGGGATTCAAGGAGCTGCCAGAGCCCCAGGTCAGGTAGCAGCCGTGTTGGCAAGTTTAAGTGGGGTCATGTCTACTCAACCCCCATTCATTTTATGTATAAGCAACAGGTTAGTGAAGTTTGCTTGAAAAATGGAAGGTGTGTGGCTTGTTGTTCCTTTAGTAATCTTGTCAGATGCTTAAGTTTTTGAGTGGAAGCACTGAAATGTCTGGCCAATCTACAGTATAAATTTTTAAGATCTTTTTAGACACGTAAAGATGGAGGTTTCTAAACACCTTCACCAATGTGAATTCATGTGACTGACACAGAGCTGCCTCATAAACTTTCGATGCCCTGAAGCTTCTAGCCAAGACTTGCAGGTAAATGATTATCCCATGGGCGTAAGCCATTAATCATCTGAATCATGAAACAAAGAGTTTTCTTAAACAGCTACCACCCTAAACTCTTTGTTACTCCCCCATGCACTCTATGCCTGCATGATGTAAAAACCTGGAAAGCTATGAATAGTATAAGCCCACTAGACACTGGTGGTTTGCACTCCACGTCATCTGAGGTGGTTGGTTTGTCACCCCTTTACCTCTCTGAGGACTTCACAGTTATGGGGCACTATTCCTCAAAGCTAAGGCATCTTCTTCAGGGGCTTGTATAATACAGGACACAGTGGCATGTTGTCACCAGAGCTGTATTCTGTGAGGAACTGTACAAGAGTCCTAAAGCCCTGAGAATGATCCACCAGTTCACACATAGCACCCAAGTGTATCATGTCAGTAGCTCTCATAGCTCCCGGCTGCTCAGCTGTTTCAGTGGAAAGCTTTCTGGAAAGCAAAGTCTCAGTGTGTATTTGCAGTATTCGATTTGGAGATCATTGCTCCTGTAGCTCTTCCTTCCCTTTGATCCAGCTCTTCAGAGTAAATGCACACATCCATACCCTTGTCCTGTGTGCCACTTGGTAGCCAGCTACTGTGTAGATACAGTGGAGTTTGCCTTTAACATAATAAATTAGTATAAAATCAAATGCCCAGGATGCTGATTTTTTTAAAGACATGTCTGAACAACTTCCATTCTTGTTTCAGATGTTGCAAAACTTGCTAAATGTTTTGGATTGAATCTGTAAGCTGCAGAGCCTGTCAGAAGCTTGTCCTCTCTCCAGCTGTTGGGGTTTTTTTGAGGGAGTATTCTTGCTGCTGACTGTTTCTCACCTGATTTTATAGTAATTGTCAATTGTATTGTCAGGTCTACTGGTCTGATTCACAAGTGCCTGGTGCAATGCTCAACTTGGTGCTCGTGTAAGATATCTCCATCTGTAGATTTGCTTGACAGCACAGCTTGAGGACCATATGGCCATGACTCTGACTGCCCACCATTTTTTCAATATTACCCCCAAGACTCTTTCATTTCCTTTGTAAGACAGGGTTATTAGAATATTGTTTTGCTCCAAATAATAAAAAAAAACAATCTGTGTTGCCCATTTCTGTTATTCTCCAATTGAAGGAGCTGAAGCCTTCGAGAGACAGCCCTGATGTTTCCTCATCCACAGCACTAAGTTGTCTGGACTGAAAAATCTTTAAGAGGAGGTTAACAACTTCTCCTTAGTTTTGCCTAACTATACCTTGTACTTTTGAAGAAATAAAAGTCAGTGTTGTAATAACACATAATATAATAGTATGTATAATGTATAATGTAATAGTCACAATGCTAAAGTGGTATTTGCTTCTGTTTCCTAGCCAAGGCCCATAAGTTCCTCATGTACCTTTCTGGAAAGTACATACAAGTGTCTTTCCCTTTCTGCATTGGTTGTCTCAGCAGGCCGAGCAGTTCTGGTCAGGCTATGTGCTCTCTCTTACTGTAGCTTTGCATAGAGCTTAGCACAGTGGAGCTCCCCACTTGACTGATGCCTTAGAGGTCCTACAAAGCACCTAAACATGAGTAACAATCCTCATAGTTCATTTACTTCCTGCTCCTCACATCAAAGCAGAAAGCTAAATGATTGGGGAAAAAAGCAAGCAAACCAAAATCAAGCACCACTAGAAAATTTAGTCCTGGTGTGTAGATATATTTTGGGCATTATTAAATGGGAAAAGTCTTCTGCTCCTGACTGAATATCATGTGCTAGAAGGAGACCCTGGGGATGCTGGTCACCAAGACAAAAATTGAAATTACCTCCTGCTAAGGGCCAAATTCCAGTGTACTAATGGCAGTTGGCTCATGGAAGACTTTTCTGAAGAAATGTAACCACTTGCTCAGAAAAGCAGTTCTGCTGATGAGTATTTGCAGCATGGTCTGCATGTGTTCACACCCCAGGAATATCAGCTGTCTAACCCTAACTGAATGGCAATGGAAAGACTAAAATACATCACGTGCAAACAATACACAAAATACAGTGACTTTGCTGCTGGAATGGTCTCTGCTCCGTTCTGTATTTACTGCCAAAGTTTGCTTCTCCTCCATTTTTTTCCGTCCTTGTCAGTTACCTGAGAATCTGTGTTTTTCTGGCTTTCATTGTGAAGACATTTGTGCTCAGCCAGTCCAAGAGTTGATCTGGTGGTCTTCAACTCAAATCCTTCACAGTTTGACAGACCACAGGCTTCCGGGCTGCAAAATACAGGCTGCCAAAGAGATGGAGAAGAGCACTGATCATGCTGGTATTTAAGCACTGCCTAAGCTAATATATTTACCTTCCCAGGATTTTTGTGGGATAGGAAATTACTACTGTCCCCCTTTTAGAGGTGAAAAACAGATGCAAGCAGAAGCTAATTGACTTAGCTAATGTGGCACAGGAGCTGGTGGCACAGCAGAGAAATGAGATCAGCTGCCAGCCCCATTGCCATGTGCCAGAGGACAGGTTGACTTAGTTTTAAAAGCCCTGTCAGTGCCCACAGGCTTTTACAGCCCCGTGCAAAGGCAAAGCATGAGCTTTCAGAGCACGGCAGCCCACAGCAGAAAACTGAAAGCACAAGCTTTCAGATCAAGGCAACCTAGGAAGGAAGGGACAGATTTGTACTGAGATCCAAGTCAGGTGGCTGCAGCAATACCAGCCTGGCCCAGGTTTGCAGAGTGACTGGGCTTTTAGACTTGGTTTTTGTTTTTCTCTAACTACTGTGGAGCAGTGATTCCTGGTATTGGATCAAAGCTCTCTGTCTGATTTCAGCCTTGCCAGATAATCTGTCTGGGGGCTGAGAACGCCCTTCCTCACTTTCACACTGGTGAAAGCAGGAGCTTCTGGAAATGTAATTTCAACCCAATCCTTTTTTTTTCTCCTATAAATTTTTAGGCCTGCCTACTTTTATATTCAGTTTTCAGACCATGTTGAAAGCATTTTAAGAGAAGCCATGAAGCAGTTAAGAAAATACTGGAGACTATGTTCAGAGACCTTAAGAAAATAATTATCTTTTGAAAGTTCATGTTGAGTTGTAAGTATGAGACAAATAATGGCACTAATATAGCTCATGTGTACAGGAGTGGGTTTTGATTAAAGTATTGAGACAGGGAGTGGTATTGTCTTATCCTTGCAGCAGATTTATAGACCTAATTAGCAAGGTTAAACTTTTGTGCTGACTAAACTTTTCCACACTCTCTTTCTGCCATAAAAATCCACCTCAAATTTTCATCTCACAGCCAAGTTGCAGGTGAAGTCATGCCGAATGTTTCACATTAAAGCAAGTATCCCAAAATACTGTTCCTCAGCACCAGAAATTATTCTGCCCACACGACTTCTGCTTCCTCAGAGAACTCCACCTCTTATCAATTTCTAGTATTTTATAGGAGTGCACAGCTGGTGCTTTTCTTTGACCATATCATCAACTTCAGGTCTGACTGCAGGATGGATTCTGCCCTTGGTTCTGCATTCAGCAGCATCCACTGACAGCAGCCACCTAAGATAAAAAGAATTCAGAGAGCAGATACAGCAAGAGTAACTGGGAGAAGGATCATCCTGACCACAGCTCTGCTGCAGGAGATGACAGCCAACCAGGACAAATATATTGGATTGACATTTATATTCCAAAAGGAGCTGACACAATTGCTGTCTACAGAATTTTCTTTTTAACTGGAAAGATCAGACCTGAAGTTTTCCTGATGCACTAAATGAGGAATCCCATGTTCTTACCTCAGTGTTTGAGGACTGTAGTCCTGAAAAACTGATAAGAATAAAGTATTGCCCCCACATCAGATAATCTCAGTCTTTTGTGTGTGTGAATGGCAAGAGGGTGTCAGGAGCCCTTTGACACAGCATGGTTACCACAGCTCTGCTCCACAGCTGAGGTCTGTGAAGAAGTCAAGGAGAAGCATTTGGGTGCTCCATTCTCCTACACCAAAGGCACAGAGGAGGGGTTTGGGTCCTGCCCAGCTGTGTGTGTGAAAGCTGGGACCTCCCAGCTGAAATATTACAGGCGCCAGATCTGGCTTGGAGTGCGACAGGCAGCCGTGAACTTGGCAGAGTAGAATTTCACAGCTGACTTGTACTTATTCCTCTTGCAGCCAGCAGTGAGCTTTCTCAGTGTGAAGCTCCGTGTGCAAGCCCTGGGCAGTGACCAGTCTGCAGCGGCCAGTCAGTGTGAACAGCATGAGAATGTCACAGTGCCAGGGAAGGTGACAGTGCTGTAAGGTGTGCCGTGGTGTGACAATCACCGGCAGTGGTAGGTACAAGGATCAGCCCTCCACTGGTCTGCAGGACTAATCCCCACAGTGCTCACAGGGCAGGATTCACACCCGGGAAGAGACCAGAATGAGCGATAAATGATGCTTAATCTCATAAGCTTGAGCAGGGCTTAAATGCTTCCCAGAATTTTGTTACCGTACTGCAAAATAGTCATGTATTGTAGAAGTAAACTGACATGATCCCCTAATGATTTTTTTTTCTTCAATTAATTCCTTCTTCTACCCCAAAGGAAAAAAAAACCCAGCTGTCTTGACAGGTCATTTAACACTGTTTTTGTAAAAATGGATTTGTATTTTATAGCTTAATATTTTAGAGGGTGATGACTGGTTAAACTTCTTTCAGCACCAGCACCTTGTGCTTTGGGCTTCAGCCTTCAAATAAGTCACCGGTTGTCATGATTTACTGTGTATACTATGGGACAAGTGTAAGATTTTGACAAGAAAAGATATTTGGGTGTTATTTGAGGAGACATGGGGAAAGTCACTTAACTCAGTGTTTATATAGAATGGCTTTCTTGTTCAGAGGTCACCTCTGCTGGAATAACAGGTGCAGGCTTCAGACATCAGCTGCAAGGGCTGTCTTGTGCATCAGGGGGGTTATAGCTTTTCCTATTAAAGATGGTTGGAATTCAGGGAATATATTTTGTTTGAATTTAACTAACCTTTCTATCATGATTCTAGGAGAAAGGTGCAGCCTGTTAGCATACAATTGCTTCAGTGGTGATAATACCAGTGTCATTTCTCAGCACTGTTCCCATTAAGGTGCTGAGAGTAACGGATGTGGAAAATGTGTCCCAACTTTGAAAATGTCTCTCTGCAAGTTTAAATAAGAGCAATAAAGTGGGTGAGGAACAGGCTATAAACAGGGTAGAGACTTTGTTAAAATTCAGGAATAAAGGTTCTGCAAAAATCCTTTGAAGTCCTGTTCTGTGGAACTGTGCTGTCAAAGTGGGGAAGAGTTAGCTCCCATAGTCACTCTGTAAATATTAGAATGGTGTTTGTGTTTGTTTTTAAAAGCACCTTGAGATGGCATTTCTCCAAAACTGAAGGGTTAGGCGTTCTCAGCAAATGGGCTGGCTGGGCATTCCTGACCATCTCTTGCCTGAATCCTGGCTCCTACAGAAAACTGCAAGATTTCCGCCTCATCCCTCCTCTAAACCAAACTTCACTTGCCTGTTCCCATCTGCTGACCCTCATTCTTGCAGCTCTCTGGACTTGTCTGTATCTCTTCTCTTTCCAGCTCTGTTCCCTCCTGCCTACACACACACACACACACACACACACAGATACACAAATACACACACACAGATACACAAATTCACACACACATAGACACACACAACCCCCAAAGCCCTCCCCACTGAGCACTTGCAGAGCTGAGTGACTGCCCTGGGGCCTGGCCATCTTCTCTGTACCCCCAAGCTCTCCTTGCTCAGACTGCCTCCAAGTCAAACTCCAAAACAGAGGTACTGAACTCACCCACACTTTTATTTCTCCACCCCACATTTTTCTGTCTCCATGTCTTTTTAACAGTTTTGGCATCTCACTTGCCTTGTTTTTTTAAATAAGTTCTTGGCCTGGGCTCGTGGCTGTAGTATCTGAGCACCTTTCAGTCATGCATGAACTGATGTGACTCATGTCAGACTTGGGTGATTTGTTCTCTCTCCCCATTCTTCTCCAAGAAGGAGAGCTGCACATGCTGTGCTGGAGTCTTTGTTTTGTTTGGGTAAAGTTTCAGTTTGTGAAACTTTCCTGGAACAGAGAGGCAGGGGGTGTTACCCTAAATCTTCATTCTTTCATCCCTTCAATGTACTCTGCTGGTATGTTGAAGATTTTCACAATTTTTATGTTATCTCTGCGCTACATTCCTCTGATACCAAGAATATTTGGCATTGTATTTAATGGATAAAACCATCTTGAAGTATTCTGTCTTCTGGTTTTGTGCAAATCAGTCTTTAACTATTAGAGTTCAAACAGCACATGCTAAGAACAAAGAAATCCTGTCAGTTTTTACACCTTCCCCTGCATTAACCACAGCTGATCATAGCAGGGCATGGGGCTACATGAATGTCTGGGCTGGACTAGTCTGAACAGTTCTGTGTCCCGTTTCCCAAAAATCTTTGTTGATGGTCTTCAAGGTACACCCCCAAAATCCACAAACCCAGGAAAATTGTAGTCTTACATAATTTTTTCTACTTTTCATTCCATGGGATATTAGCAGGAAGATATCTTCTAGTAGGTGGGTTTAATTACAGTAAGAACTCCACTTTAGAAAAGATTGAAAGAAAATAGCGTGATCATCAGATTAATATTTGGTTTAGGTGATGGACTCAGTTTTTGCTCTCCCTATCCTCTAGCCATTTCTGAGTGGAAAAAAAAGGAACTGAGTTCAGGAGGAGAGGTGTAATGAACCAGGTGATTTTTTAGAAGTAGGTAAAGAACCCTAAATTCTCAAGCAATTCATCTTGGTGATCATTAAATAAAACTGCCACTCAAAATCTTACTTACATAAGATACAAAATGATCTGTAAAAATGGTTGTACAAATAGGTTCCCTTGGGCATTCCTGTGGCTCACTGTAGCATCACATACTGTCTTAGGGATTGATTTGGAGCAATCGAAACTAATAAAAATGGAACTGCAAAGAAGAGGAGACAAGGCAGCTTCAGCTACTGTGGTTGGGTGTGGATTTTTCTTCAGGCTGCTGGGAGGAAAATGAGCCCATTCTCTTCCATGTCTTCTTCCCACCCACTGCTTCCATCCCCAGCATCAGGGACAGAGCAGAGCTGCCACTGAGATGAGCCTTTACCCATTTTCCTGATGAGGGGCATCTCTGTACATGGCCAGAGACACTCAATATTTTAAGAGCTGACCTTCACACACAGCTGAATCCAGAAAGAGCTGGTGCTGCCACCAAAAAGAAGCATCTATGTCATCTTATTCCCACTTGATACTACATTTTCCATTACATTAACAGAAGTGACTGCAGTATCAATCAAATCAGGGGTCAATTCTGGATTAAAACTAATCTGGAAATCAAAAAAAGGGCAAGTTTTAATGATGTGTTTTCCCTTGCAGCCTTTCTTATGCTGGCAGCAGCACGAGGTGAAGGGTTGGGCTGAGGACTTGTGACAGGGAGAAGGCAGGGATGCTTTCCACACCAGGACTCCTTTATGCTTTTGTTGTTAGACAACTGACACTTCCTTCTGCAGCCTAAATTATTTATAAAATTACAGCCTAATGTAAAGGGTATTGCTATGTGCCTACTTTGTTTTTAAAAGGTTTCCCTAGGTTAAAATATCTACCAGTACTTCCATCTGTAGGACCGAAGGCTCTGCGTGGTTTGGGTGCTGTGCTCTGTGCTGGCTGTGCAGAGCAGCTATAAATTCAGGAGGCTGCTTTGCTTTACCATTGGGGCACAACACAGCCCACACTGGGGTAAATCAGGGACGTGCTTCATCTTTTTGTGTTGCATCTGAGAGAGAAAAGCAGAGAGAACCTCCGTGCCAGAGAGCGAATCATCTCCACCCTCTGGTTTTTCCAGCTCTGAGCAGGGATGCAGCCCCTCACGGTAGCAACAGTTGCAATCCCCCCAGCCCAACCCTGGCAACAAACACCCCCTTCTCCTGTTTCCTATCTGAGACTCTATCCCAAATTCCCAGCAGGACGCCGAGCCTGAGGCTTCCCCTCCACAGCTGGAGGCATTGATGTGCTGGAGGAGAGCAGGTGGAAGAGGGAGCTGCTTGAAGATGAGCGTGGAGGCTATAGGGGAAAAGGGGACAGCTACAGAATTTGGGAGAGGCTGGGCTGTAGGATGTGAGTTGAGGATGGAGAAAGAAATGAGGAGGTGGTCACAGGGATGCAGAAGTTGGCAGCTCTGCCCCCAGAAACCTCCCTTCAGGTGGTTGCATTACACCTCCAGCCTGCTGCTCATAGCATTCTCCACAATCCCACATCCTCTCCAGCCTCCTGCTCCAGCACAGAGCTCCCTGAAGTCCTGCTGCCATCCAAGCCATCCTTCATTCCACCTGTGATTCTGACTGCCAGCACCGCTGCTGTGCCTTCTGTGGGCTCCGGCTTCAGGCATCCTATTACATCCCTTTGGAAGCTGCTTAACTCTATTGTGGTTAAAAATGTGTATCTTAATTTCTAGTTTGAATTTGTCCAGTTTCATCTTTATTAGCTTTTATTATCCTGCTCTTATCTGCTATAGAGCTTTTTAATATTGAAAGGCTGCAGACAGCCAGAATCCTCATAAGAGCTGGGCTCTTGCTCCAGGAACTGCAGCATATGCTCCTTGTGGAAAAACCATTTTTCCAGTCTTCCTCCTATACAAACATCCAAATGAAAGTTTATATCTGGGTGTCTTTTTTTCTTTTTTTTTTGAGGGTCAGTTGTGCTGCTGAAACTTGGGTGTCTCACTGAACTTTCTCCAAGTGCAGGGATTTAGCAGAGGTTTCCAAATTGTCAAAACTTGGGTAGCAGGGGTTGGAGCTCGAACCTCAGCTCTGAAGACAGGATCTAGATGTCCAGGCTGGGAGCAGAAACATCATTCTGTGGGTGAGGAGTTCAGACAGCACTGCAGAGTGTGTGGGCAGTGGAGTGTGGCATGTCCCCATGCTGTGCCTTCCCACAGGAGCCTGGCAGGTGAGGAAGGCTTTAAGGAAAGGCATGCCATGAAGGTGATGTCCCTCAGAGTCTTCTTGGGATGCTTCCTCATGTAACTCCATTCACATCTTATTTATGCTTCCCTAGTGCATGACCAAATACTCTGTGAGACTCCATATGAAAATGCTATAAAGTAAAGAAGAGTTTTTATTGCATTGGCTTAAAGACTGCATCAGTCTTTCAAATGGCATTTAGTGTTGCCACTTTGACTCCATAGATACAGCTCTGTCACGCTGCCATCATAAACTTCAACTTACAGCTTTGACCACGAGGCTGCACTTGGCAGGGACAGCCCAGCCAAGGAGGATGGAATCCCCTTCCAAGCTGAAGATACATAATCCCCTGGAAGATAATTTGTCTGCGAGAAAAACACACATTAGTGGGATTTGTTGTTTGTATAACCCAAGAATGGTTTTAATTAAACAATAAATCTAAGAAGCAATTAGGCAAAAAGGGGTTGAGGCAAAATTGGTATTGTGAGAGAAAGCTGAGATATTGCACTTTAAAAATCAGATGGGCTGCATGTTCAGCAAGTATCTGCTGCAGCACCTGTGGAAGATCCACAGTGTGGTGTTGCATAAATAGATGCCTATCAGGCGGCAAGCTCCATGGGTAGATATGTAATTATACAACTTTAAAAAAAAAAAAGGCATAATATTTATACTGCAGCCTGGATTGGCTTCAATCATGTGCATAATACATTTATTTGAAAACATCCTAATTATGTGTTTACCTGAC
Source organism: Drymodes brunneopygia (assembly GCA_013400955.1). Taxonomy (NCBI): domain Eukaryota; kingdom Metazoa; phylum Chordata; class Aves; order Passeriformes; family Petroicidae; genus Drymodes; species Drymodes brunneopygia. The sequence continues at coordinate 1,593,726 of VZTZ01045102.1, read as the reverse complement.
AGAAGGAGCCATTACAATCACCCTGGCACGTAAACCCATTTTATAAATCTGCCTGCTTTTGCCTTTACCCAAGAGATATACACCAACTGCACATTTATGATTATTTATTTTAATCTGAGAAATATATAAATAGTAGTATTCTTAAAGGATATCATTAAAACATTCTGGATTTCTTTTCTTCTTCTTTCTCTATTGCTGGGCTTTTTTCTTAGAGCTTTTCTGAGCAGGGATGTTGCATTTCATATGTAGGGAAAAATGCATTCTTAACACTCTAGAAATAATAACAAACCCCTTGAAAGATTTAAATTAGTTTGTTCCCTGAATTAAATGTCCCATCTGCTTCCCTTCCCTCCCCAAACCTCTTCTCGCCACCCCCTGGTGTGCGTGCACATGCGTTTGCGGTTTGGTTTTTTTTTCTGGCTTTGCTTCTGAATTCCATCAAATGCACAGCTATTCCATCCTGCTGGGGCTGTGCCTGGAAAACCAGGTTTGGAGTTTGTGCTGGGTGTTGAGTGCAGGCATTGAACCCCCTGCTCAGGGGCTGCACAGTCCGGGGTGGGAACGGGTGTGCTTGTGGCCGCTGGAGTGAAACACCAGGGCTTGGGTTGTGTATTTGGTTTAAACTGAGAGCATTGGAGCATTTTGTAGGGAGGAAAGTGGATATTAACAATCCTAACAAGCTTGCAAACAGTCGTAAGGGGGAAGGGCTGTGAGGTGGGAGCTCAGCAACCTTGACAATATCTCTCTGAATAATGCTGGTTGTCTAATGTACTCGCAAGCTAAAGGAAATTCTAATTTAAAACTGACTCCATTCTATACTCACAGGGCTCTCTCTCTCAGTCTATGTTTCTCTCTTCCCTACCCTCTCTCTCTTATTTTCCTCTTTGTAGAGAGAATACTTCAGTCATATTAGAGAATGGCCTGGCAGCCTTAACTGCACATCATCTCCCTCATTAGAGATGAAATAGAACATGTAAATATTTTCAAATATGATGTTTTGTTGAATCTCTTCTTGTAACTCATGCTGATCATTAGCTTGCATTTTAGGCATTTGTAATGAACATGCATTCATTTAAATTTGCCCATGCTTTTGGGAAATATCTGACTTTAAATTTAAGAAAAAGGGCAGTAGACATGGTTCTTCTTGCTAGTTGCATGTCCTGCCAGTCTGATTACACAATCTATTATAATTATGCTGAGCTCTGCAGACCTTTGGGGAGCCAAGTTATACAGTGGAATGACTGCTAATTGCTAGGGGTAAAACCTTGGGCCCATTGAAGTCAATAGCAAAATTTTTACTAATTTCATAGAGAGTATTTCTAAGACCATCTTCAGAATGATAAGCATCAATATTATTTAATGTACTAACTTAACTGAAAGGAAAACCAAATTTATCATTAATATTATATGGAGGCTAATAAACTCAATTTCTTGAACACTTAAGTTACATGAAATTTAAAAATCTTTAGGTCATCATTATTGAGGAAAACAGGGTTTCTTAATTTAAACTGACCAAGATAATTCCTTCTAATACAATTTGTTATGCCTCCGCAAAATGTATGATGGAAAGCTCTATGTCTGTGTGGTTGTTATGCCTGGGTGAAATGCAAAATGGCAGGATGGATTTGCTGAAGGACTTCAAAATGCAATCTGAGCCAGGATTCATCATCCAGCAGAGTCTGGTTAAAGGCAATTACAAGCTCTTGAGAGGGGTGAGTGAGGTGTAAAATGTATTTCAGTGACAACAGCTGTCTTCCCTTTGCCAGTGTGAAGGGTGGCACCGTACTTTTGGGACACTTGGGACATGTGAGGTGCCTGGCTCCCACCTCCTCAGAGAGCCAAGGTCCCTCTCCACCTCTTCCAGCATTTCCTGGCCATGCCCATCTGCCTCCACCCCACTCCTGAGCTCCTGTGTGGATGCATTTCCAATGGGTGCCAGATCCCTTCTGCATGGCCTCCCTGTGACCAAATTCAGCCCTCCCCAAACCAATTTCCAGAACTAACTGATTAATTTATTAAACTTCATATACAGTTTCTAATCAGGTAGGGAGAATTTGAGAGAGGAATTGAAAATCAGAGCCATGCTCAGAAGTGGGAGAAAGCTCTACCAGTACTGATCCATTTGCATTCTTTCTTCCAGTTCATATTTATTTCAAGTTATCATGTAAGTTTGCGTTGAGCAGTATTTTTTGTTGCTGGAACATAATATTAAGCCAAACAAATTTAAGAATCAGCATAGAAGATTTCATGTTCATAGAAGAACACGAAATTCTGACTAATCTTCATCATTTTTTAAAAAGAGAATCAGTCAAGATGAAACTGTAAAGCTGTGCCTAAGATAATTAATTTTTAAAACCTTTTTTTTGGTAAGTGTATTTGGAATGAAAACAATCCTAATGGTAATATTGGTCTATTACTAGAAATGATGAAATTGTAAAAGCATGATTTTTTATAAAACATCATCTTCTGTCTTCAGAGGAAAAGATAGATCACATTGTCATGTTAAATGATGGTGGGACATAATTAACTGTCATTGATCATGGAAGGCAATGCACAGCACCATTTTTATACCATTAGCTTAGATAATTTGCATCAAGGATCTTTTAGGAGCCAGTCAGGAAGCTGTCTGGATGATTACCATTGGTTTTCAAGAGGTTTTAGAACTAAGGAAAGTTCAGGATCTGTTAAAAAAACTAATATTTTTTGAGTATTTAGGACGATACACAGTTGTAGACCCTTCATCTTGACGACTAACCACAGCAAAAGAATTAAATGAATGATACAGCAGTCTGGTGAAGAATTAAAATTGGCAAATATAACTCACCCCCACTGAATTTATGGAAAATACCAACCTAGTTTGATATACTTTTGAATAGCTGACAAATTCAATTTTAAAAAGCAATAGTCTATTAATACCATCTACAGCTAGACTTTTAATTGCCTAATACCAAACATTTTCCTTAATAAATTAGAAACATGCAAGTAAACATGCTAAAGATTAAATGAATCTGAGGGTGGCTCCTCAACAGTTCTGGCACATGTTTGGCACTGTAATGGCAAATGAGGGATGCTCACAGGAGATGTGACTGAAGAACCCAAAGCAATCAGTTCCTCGACATGCACACTTCAAACGTTTTAGCAGTGAAGAAAACAGAAAATATAAATTGTTAATCATTAGTTTGTCGATGGCACAAAAATTGTGGAAGTACTGAAATGCAGAAAGCCCTGATAGAAGATGAAAGAAGACAGTCTGCACCAAAGGCTTATCTTGGCAACATGCCTTCTTCACAGTATGCCCTAAAATAGTATTTTCATTCTCCATCAAAGGCTAAGAATATACCAGAAACCATAAGCTTACACTTAATACTTTTTATAATATGTATGCAGAACATTATAGAGTTTATAGAAACCTAAGAGCATGTATTCAGCCATTCAGGTCAGGGAGGAATTAGCTAGAGCTAACACATCGGCACTTTTCAGTTTCTAAAAGAAAATTTACAACCACAGGATTGTGTTTCATTGCCACAAATGTGTCCATCTTTCATGAATTTGTCTAATCCCATTCTAAGCCCATTTATACTCTGCAGTATCTCGTGACAATGAATTCCACAATTTTATATATATACCTTGTGTGGAAAAGTGCTTCCTTTTGTTGGTTTTACACCTGTGACCTGTTTCAGCTGGGAGATTGCCAGTTCCTGTGTAGTGAGAAAGAATGAGTAGTTTATTTTGGATCACTTTCTCCACATTATTTTTGATTTTACAGACTTCTAGGGCATCTCCTCAGCTCTGTCTTTTACAGGGTGCATGATCCTAATTGCTCCTTGCACAGGCATTGTTCTATGACTTGCTGCCCTCAGAGGCCTCAAGAAAGTTATGGGGAATCACATCAAAGGTTTGTGGAGACCAAGCAGGGGACAACAGCAGTATGTACCTTCCTGGTCTATTCTCCCTCATCCCACAATTCACAACTCAGGCTTTTCCTAACCCAGAAAAGATAAGCATTATTCTGCTCAGTTGCTTCATGAATGCTGTGACCCTTCATCATGCTCAGCATCCTCTGGCAGCAAAGTTCCTCACCTCGTTTGCTTCTCCTCTGAAGGGGAATCTTCTCTGCTTGGTTTTGAACCTCCATCTGGTTGCTTGGCTTGTGCCCCAACCCCTGGTATTGAAAAAGTCATTGGAGGATAAATTCCAATTCATTTTTTCTGGCCTGTAAAGGACTTATAAACATTCAGCATGGTTTGTGTCAGTTCAGGTCAGGAGTCCTCATCTGTTCAGCCATTCCTGTATCCCTGTGTACTTGGGGTTCTGAACTACCCTTGGTACTCTACTCCCATCTTTTCCAGCTCTGCTCTCTGTTTTTCCCAAGGTGGAAGCTGAGCTGCACCTGGCATCCACAGTGCTACTGACCTGCTGCTGTTGAGTGCTTTGGTCTGTATTCCTTTCTCAGTTATTCTATTGCTTTTCTGATCTCTGCTGAACACTGTGATGACATTTCCAGGCATTTCTCTCCGATAACCTCAAGATCTTTTCTCTGTGTGGTAACAGTCAACTCACAGACCAACACATGTACTTGAAATTAGATTTGTGTCTTCTCATTGCAGCACTTTGCAGATACCTGCATTCGTTTTAGTGACATTTTATTGTCCAGCCATTCTGAATTGTAAGATCCTTCTAATCTCTTCCTGGTAAATTCTTGTCCTTTAATATTGAATAACTACTGTCAACAATTTTTTTTCACTTCACTGTTCAACCTTTCTTTTCCAAATGTCTGGTGAGTCTGCTGATAGCACAGGCTTTTGTACCTCTCCCATGATCTTGAAGTAGGGCAGGAAGGAAAAAGAAGAAGAAATAAAAAGAAAGAATCAATTCCGGTTGCAGTATTCAAAACATGGCGGTAAGGTGGATTTGCCTGTAAGGTAGACTTAGAGAATGAGAGTGATTTCCTCTGCTTTGTTCTCTAAATAATTAATAATCTCAGATTTACTTTTTAGACTAGTACTGAGTGGTGAGGTATTGTTTTCATGGAGCCATCTGCAGTGACTCCACAGCCCCTTTCGCAGTACAAACAGCTCATTCAGGTCCCATGATTTTATAAGTTAAGATTGCTTTTTCCCTGTGTATTATTTTGCAGCTACAAACACTGAATTTAATTTTTAAACTCACTGACTCAATATTGTGAGATCACTCTCCACTCTTTGCAATCAGCTTCAGTTGTGTTTAGCTTCATTTCAGTAACCTGAATAATCTTGTCTCATCTTCAGACTGTGTCACCTCACTACTCACCCTCTGCTTCCAGACTCCTTCAAAGACATCTCAAGGAACCTTTGTGCCCGTGACAAAGTGAGGGAACCCAGCACATGGTGTTTGCCAGCCTGCTGGGGTAAGTGGGTGGTGAAGGAGGAAAGTGAGTGCTCCTGTTGCCAGTTTCCTGCTTTGGGAAAGAAGGTTCCTCTAACTGGCATGAACTGCTGTGCTGCCTGCCAGGTGCGGTGGCTGCCACCCCACAGCTTCTCTTCCAGGCGTCACAGGTGATGAACAGCAAAGAAACATTCACTGAGCAAGCCAGAGCACAGTGTGCAGCACAGGAGCAGGCAAACAATATCTGTTTCAGTATAAGCAATTATTTATCTAAAAGCAAAGCAGGATGCCCACAAACAAGGAATGAGGACTTTGGAAGCAGTGACTCTGAGAAGGACTCATGGGTCTTGGCGGGGAATCACTTGCAGATGAGCTGCCAGTGTGGTTTGGGGCCAAAAGAGCTGGGGAAACTCGGGTGTGTAGAAATAGAGCAAGCCAGTGCTGGCCAGGAGTTCCCATTGTCTCTGTGCTTGGCCGTGGTGTGGCCTCTTTATTGCTATATATAATAATATCTACATTTCTTTATTATATAAAGCTTATATTATTAATACATATTACATAAAACTTTATTCTTTTCATTGATATCATTATTCCTTTTGGTCAAATTTCATAGCCCCTGGATGATGGGCTCAACTAAATCTCAGCTATTGTCATACCTCAAAAGTTAATTGAGGCTGGTGGAAGCAGGACGCCAGCGGGGTGAATGATGAGCAACAGTAAACTACAGCCTGCAGATTACATGGAGCTTCCAGCAGCTTGCCACAGGCTTAGTGCTTAGGCAAAGTATTAATTAACTTCTATAGTAATGATCTGCAATGGAGTACTAATAGCACACTGCGTGCATGCAGATCATCCCAAAGCTGGGAGTGTTGTACACACCAGTGAAAAATACATAAATAATGCAAAAGGATCATGAACCTCTGCAGTACGGACAGGAGCTACTGCAAGGATCTATATCTTGGAAAGGCAGGGGCGAGTTGAGACCATGGGGGAATGGGGTCCTGTGTTAAAACCATCCCTGTTCAATGTTTGAAAGCTGAATAAAATCTGCCTGGTCAAGAGATCCTGTTTTGAAGGTAAATCTTCACAGGGTCAGTGTTCCTGTTGGTGGGCTCTGAGCCTTGCAAGGAGGTGTGTGCTGGGCACCTGGATAACTTGGGTGTTTTCCTTGGCTCCTTTCTGCATAGTTGAGTAGCAACATTTAAAAACCCACTTTATGAATCTGTTGTGTTGGTACAGTGTCACTTTTCAGGGTCACTGCCAAAGCAGGACAAACTGTTAAGCTATGAATCTGTGAAGTCTGTGGAGCCCAGCATGGGAGGCTGTTTGGTTTGGATGATGTAAGGACATAAACAGGAATTCTGGGCTGAAATCAAATGGAAAAAAATTCATAATAACATGGTGATTTAACTACAATGAAGGACACCCAATACCAGTGGTGGAAAGGAAGGCAGGCCTTTGGGAGCACCTTGAAGGGAATCATGTCCACAGGGGAAGAGTTGGGTTGGTCACCAAAGAGCTTTAAATTGGGCCTGTGCCTGCAAGCTCTTGTCAGCACCTGCCCAGGTGTCCCTGAGGCCAACCTGGAGCTGACTCGGGCTCCAACCAGAACTCCTCCATGCGGTGGTTTCGCAGATGCTGCTTTCTGAAATGCCTCTTCACCACTGTGTGGCAGCACTGGATACCGGATTTCTCCTCACCTACCTCCTGGCCGGAGTGTGCCCTGGGTTTATGGAAGTGGTCATGGGACTCAGCCCTCCTAGCAGCTGCTCTGGCACAGCCATGGCAATGGATGGCAATGCTCGCAGGTCTTGCTGGAACCTCTGTCCTGCCTTCTGCCCCAGCTGGAGTGGGAAGGTGCCCTGTGTGGTCAGCACCCACCCTGGCAGCTCCTCGAGTGGCTGCCCTGCAAATGGGACACTGACCCAACTCGCATGTCCCAGTGACACCGCTGCTGCCTCGGCATGGGGCAGGAGAGGGATCCCACTCCAGGGCCACCAGCAGAGCCCCTTGCTACAGCACACACACAAACCCTCCAGCTCACATTCTGTCTCTGCTCTGCCAGGGTTTATTTTGTTGGTGAGCCAGAGCTTCAAACTTTTTCTTACTTTTATCTGCCAGCCATTAGCAGTGGGTGAGGAGCAGGCACATGTGGGCTGCTCCTTGCCACCATTCTACTGCTGCATCACTCCAGCCTTGTGTGCCATGGGGAGCTGAGTGCCCTGCCTGGGAATGCTCACTGCTAAGAAAATCTTACCTCCAGCCTCAGCTTCTCCTTTTTAACTTCGGGCTCCTTGTCCTACCATCTTCTGAGACTCTGAACTAATTCCCTTCCTTCATTTATATTGTTACCTTGAAGGTATTTATAGAGCAAGACTGCATCCCCTCCGACTCTTCACACTGCTAATTTATAAAACCTGGGTTCCTTCAGTCTTTCATAACCATGTGCCTTAATCCTGGCATCACTCCTGTTACTTCTATTTCTCAAAGTGAAGGAACATGTTTGTTTATGTTTTAAACTTGGAACAACCTGCATTCAGGACATGCACTATGGCAGGCTGCCCAACCCTTGGCCACTTGGGTTCTTCTCCCCATGGGGAGGCAGGCAAGAAGAGCCCAGTGCAAGAGGGGTCCATCCCCAGGTGTGGTGCACAGCTGGCAGGCACTAAGATGGGGCTGGGATAAAGGAATGGGGTGAGGGACCACACTGGCAGCCCTGCTGAGCTGTGACACTGGAGCAGGCACTGGCATGGCAGGTACCACACAGCATCTTCCCAAGCCTCCATCCTGAACGGCACCAGCTCTGTTCAGGGCTGATAAACTGCAGGGTTACACAGTGCTAGCCTGGCTCTCTCAGTGTTAGCCCTGATCTCTCTGCTTTCCAGTACTTGAGCCATTCCTTGTACTGGGTTTGCATGGCAAGGTTTGGGTAATGGGGGGCTACAGGGGTGGGGTGACTTCTGTGAGAGGAGGAAGAGGAAATCAGGAGTTAAGCCTGGGAAGCAGGAATGGGTGGAGGGAAAGTGCTTTAAGATTTAGCTGTATTTCTCATTATACTACTCTGATTTAATTGTTAGCAAATTAAGCTAATTTTCCCAAGTCAGGCCTGTTTTGCTGAGATGGTAACTGTTGAGTGATCTCTCCCTCTCCTTACCTCAGCCAATGAGGCTTTTCTCCTATTTTATCTCCCCTGTCCAGCTGAGGAGGGAGCAAGATTTTGGACTCCTGGTGTCCAGCCAGGGTCAACCCATCACATTCCTCTCTCTGTGAGGTTCCAGATTGCTGTGTGTAAGTGCTGGGTCTTGTCTTGTTGCACCCAGCCCAAGGATGTAATGTTCCCAGACAGATTTGGATGCATCCCAGGCTGTACTGAGTGCCCACTGGTGATGCTGATATAAATGATGCTACCTCGTTCTCTGTTTAATGAAACTTTAAAATGCAAGTGCCGGTCCTGTCTCCGGTGGTAACGTCACTGAAATTGTTCCCAATTTTGAAGTTTCATTTTTATGGTTACTATCTGAGTCTGTGACTCATCAACCAATTTCTAGCCCACACCAAATTCTTTACAGAGTTTTCATTCAGTCTTTAAGAAAGCTCAGTTACAGCACTACAAGAGCGACTCTGAGAGGACTGGCCACAGAGGGAATGGAGGAGCAGGCTCCATAATGAGGAAAATCAGTTCAGATAGAGGAGAACTGGTGTTGTCAGACACAGGGATGGACGGGATTGGAGGCAGGGCAGTCCCACCTCCGGATGTCCCCGTGGGTGGAAGGGAGCATGTGGCTGGGTCCTGGGCAGCAACTGATTGGAGCTTCAGGTACTGCAGAAGTCCCAAAACCACGAGCTGCTTGAAGGGCTGGAGGTGCATCCCACATCACCTTCCTCATTACCACAGCTAAGTGCACTCGGCTGGAGAGCTTTGTGATTCATCCCCGGTGTGAGCTGTATGGCGGGAGGAGTTTGGGTGAAGGGCAGATTCCCCAGCCTCAAGAAACTTCATACCACTCTCATACCGGCTCTCTCACATCTCAGTCCTTTCCCAAAATGTGAAAGAGCTGGGAAGGAGAGAAAACATCTGCTTCCTGGTGAGGGAGAGATGTGTGGCTGCTCAGCAGGTTATCTGAGAATAGAGGTTATTGAAATTCTTATTTTCCAGGGACTGCACTTAAAAAGGCTGTTGGTTATGTGAGCTGCTGGACTTTGAAAATAAGATATAGAGTTAGCTTTCCCTCCCCACTGACATTCAGCTCCCTTTGGATTTTGGAAAAAATATCTCCATGTGCAAAAGCAAAGGCAGAGTGCAAACACTGCCCTCCTGCCACATGGGAAGGACTGAAACAAGGAAGGCTGTGTACACAGGCAAGGGGTGAGCCCTGCAGGCAGGCTGCCTCACCTCCAAGCTCCCAGCTGTGCTGTGGAGCCCTAGGCAGAGGCTGTAGGCTGGGTAAGGCAATAACAAGGAGAAGCAGGAAAGAAGAAGATGGAGAGATGAAACCCAGTTTGCAACTCTCCTGCCAGAGAGCTGCAGGCAAGAGGGCAACAAATTCCAGTTCTGTTTTCTCAACCATTTTTTGTAATGGGATGCACATTGTCCTCTCCAGGGCCCAGATAACCCCTCTGATGAAAGGAAGATTATTTTTCAAGATTGTCTTCAGAGATTTCTTTTAAAATTCTCAGGTGCACTGTGTCTGGACCTGCAGATTTACAATATGTAGGTTGAGTTTTGTCAGATACTCTTTTACAATCTCTGTGTTTATCCTTTGTTCTTGGCCTCTCCAGCTGCTCTCTCATAAATTCTCTGCTTCCTGCAGAAGAATCCCCAATTTCTTCATTATCATTACTGAAGTTAGGTGAGCACGGTTCTCTCCACCCCAAACCACCCTGGAGTCAGCCCAACTCAGCCTTCAGTTGCTGAAAGACTCGGATTTATTCCCTAATTCCTCTGTCCTTCTGTTCTTGTTTCTGAATTAAAAGCATCAATATAGAAACACTACAGTGTGACTGGAGCAAAGCTGTCCACATGGAGGATGTTTAAAATGCACAGTTCAAGCATATGCTGCTGCAAGTGTACATTGTTTTGGTACTTGCCCACCTTCACATGGACCTGGTGTGTTCATATATTTGATAGATTAAATGAATAGATCACAGCTCTGCCCATGTATATGGGTTGTTTTCTTATTTCTTGTTTCCTAACTATCTCCTGTAATTTTTTTGCTGTTTTCTATGCTTTCCTAGCTACATCTGCCATTTTATACCTGTGGATTATCTTTGAATTGCTCCTCTCAGCACCCAGCCACTCACACTGCAATTCTCCCTGCACAGCTGCTCACCACAATTATCCCTGCTCCTGGCTGTCATTGCCCATGGGTGGCAGAACCATCCATCAGCCACTTACAGCTACACAGAGACAGGACAAAGGCCCTGGCACCAGCCCACTGGCTCTATCCAGTGAGTGGACTGATGAAAGTGCAGCTGCATCTCTAGGGATGACCTAGAAACCAGGTAAGTCATTGTCAAACACCTGTGCTGCCCCTCTGCCTTTGGGAGGTGTGGGGCTCACCATCTCTGTTTGCTCCCACTCATCAGCAAAGTGTTGGTGAAAACTCTGGATGGCTTCAGTCTGCTGCAGCCCAAAGGGACTGCAGGACACAAGGAAAGGATATCCAGCCTGGAGCTTCATGCTAGTGGCCATTTCCTTTTGATCACCATGGGTGTGATTCTGCAAGGTGCTGAACGTGAGTGCAGCCGGGCATCAGGCACATCCACACATCCAATAAATGTGTGCCAGGACTCCAGAGCTGTTTGAGACACTTGCTTGTCGTGTTTTGCTCGGTGCTTAGCACCTCCTGAGCATTTCAAGGGAACCCCCATGTGTGACATGCTTCCTTATGGCACTTGGTAGCCCAAATTTAGATGCTAACCACAGCAGTTGTATATTAGTGTGGTTATAGAGACTGAAGGGAAAAGACCAGTCTGGGCATCCCACACTCCCACAGAACTGGAGCAAGGCTCTTCCCCCAGGACCCTTGGCTGCCCTTCTCGGATTTAAGCAATTGCAGGATTTTCTAAGGAAGGAATAGTCTGCAGCTATTTTAATCCTTTTTGCTGTGGTGGAGCTGGCGGGACAAGGCTCCACAAAGCCTCCTCCTCCTGTTCCAGACCCTGGGTGGGTTTGTGTTTAGCCATGCTCAAGTGCTCCTAGTGCAGGATGACACCATGGGTAGCACAGGTTTTGGGGGGCCAGGAGCCTGCTGCCCTCCTGTAGGAAATGTAGTGCATGCCCCACCTGTCTGGTGGGCACCAGGAGAGACCCCACAGAGGCTCCAGTGATGGCACTCCCATGGCAAACCCGTGTCTGGCTGTCACAGGGCAAGCCCAGGAAGGGCTCACAGGGGCAGGCAGCAAAGGGCAGGCAGGACCCCATGGCAAGGGAAAGGCTCTCCATCACCACAGCCTCAGCCTTTCCAGCACTCACTTCCCTGCCTGCCCAATGCCAGGCAATTTCAGACTGCAGCACTTCTCTCCTGAGGAAATACTGGCCATAGATTTAGGAATAGATATTGCCAAATAGTATATTGTTTTCATAAATCTCTGTAGATCCGCTTTATATCCTAGAGGCTAGACATTCTAATTATTGCTTCTATTTTATCTAAATTGGCAACAAAGCCATCATAGCTCAGCTCAGAGACAGTGCAGGTAATTCTGCTAGACCAAATTTTGACCTTTTAAAGTTCATTCTGAAGTGTCTTCTCCGCTCTCTCCGGTTCTTGCCTGGCTCTTCGGTTCTGCTTTTTTAGAACCATCACCCAATTTAAAATAGCAATCACCATAGCTTCAATACATTGTACCTTAAAGATGTAGGCAATTACTGTGTGAAATATCTCAGAAGCAGGACTAATATCAAAGGGCATTCTCATACCCTTACAACATCCAAATAGCATATTAAAGATCTTGTTGAAGTTAGATTTAAGCTTGTCTCTTCACAGTTTATTTGCTGAAGCAAACGCCCTTCATTTCACAGTGATTTTTTCCCCTTTTGCTGGGAACCTGCCTGTCATACAGTGGTTTTACAGAACAGTGTTCGTGTGTTGCAGCTGCATTTAAATAATGTAAACCAAAGCATCTCCTCCCTTAAGCTGCCTCGGTAGTGACAGATACAGAATTAGCTCCATCTGAAATTTTTTCTTCTTTCAACAGCTCCCAGATTTTCTATATGATGTTGCATTCTTGCTTTACCCTTTAAAAGTGGAGTGGTTTTCTGTTTGGGTTTTTGGGGGATTTTGTTTTTGTTTAGGGTTTTTTTTGGTTTCTGAGGGGGTTTTTTGTTTGTTTGTTTTTTGGGGGTTTTTTGGTATGGAGAGATCATTGAAGTAAACGATCTTTGGAGTTTAATGTGGTATTCCCTTTCCAGACCACCTCAGTCCAACCAGATATCTGAGAATCCTCCCAGGCTAAGCCTATTATAGCAAATGTTTCTCCTTCTTTGCAGTTTGTTGTTTTGTTTTTTTTTTAATGTAAATGACATTCTGTGCACCAGCTTTTAAACTAAAGTGGGACTCGACCGCCACAAAGAGTGTGGAGTGGCACAGGGTGAATATCTCCCTATATGTCATCCTGTGGCATTTGTAATAAAAATATTTCTAAGTTCACAATTAGGAGAGGTTCTCAAGTGGTGCCTCTGGATGGAATTGTTGGAAATGCATTATGTGGTGCTTGTTTAAAGACAACAGTGTTGTGTGTTATTGTTCTTTTTTATATTCTAAATTCAAAGCAGTCTTTGTTACAGGCTCTTGATTAATTCCCACTACTGTAGCACCCTGTACTGCTTTCAAACAGTGATTTTCAAAGTGGCTTGTGCCTTTCCCCAGTCCCAAGGGAGGTGCCTACTGCCTCCCCTTCAGGAGGCTCTCAGCCCATCACCCACTGCCCTCACCTGTGCCTCAGGGCAGGGCTGGCTCAGCACAGCATTGCCCAGGGCTCCAGTTTCAAGGGTACTTCCCTAAACCCATCTATTCCCCAGTTCCGGCCAATTTATTTTATCTTGTAGGGGAGGGAAACAAGTTAATACCCCATCAAGCTTCAGAGAAGGGCATTGAAACGTGCCGCAACTGCCTTCTCAGAAGCTGGAAGACAAATAATGCCAAATATGTGGTATTTTGGGTGGATGGAAGCAAGGGTTTTAGCGCTTGGCAACATTGCCAACTTCTGGTGGCTCCACGCCCGCTTCTCATTCTTTTCCTTGTAAAGTTTGACCACTCACTCGAATATATTTGCCCCTGCACAAGGGTTTGCTCTGCTGGCATTCACTGCATGTGCAATCTTGTCTCTACCCTCTCTGCCAGGAAGCACCCTGGCACAACTCTGCCACCACCGGAGAGAATTATTTTCGGCATCATTTGTGACATATTTCACTAAACATGATATGATTTTCGCCTTGTGTTTCCAACAAAACTTAACAATCAGGGATTCCCGCCTGTCAGAAAATGTCTTATTCCTCCTTTCTTTTCCTCACTTTTAGCCTTTTGTTTTGGAAACGATGCAGCATAAATAGCTGCTTATTCTGCAGAGAGGGATCTAGAGCCCTGCTGGTGCCTGCCAGCCTTTTCATCCCCCCATCTCCAGGCAAGAGCAGTGTACAGCCCAGCAGCCGACCTGCTGCCCATGCTGAATTTCACCCCAAAAGCCTCTGGCTGAGGTTCAGGTTATTGCAGTTTCTCTCAGCCTTCTGTAACTCATTTACTTAATGATCCTCTCCACACAAGTCTGTCTGTTATTAATGAGTCACTAAGTTTTCAACAATCCAATGTTTGAGCTTTAAGGTTTAAGCTATCACATGTGCATCCACTAATCTGCATTGCAATTAATTATGAATAAAAATGAGCTTTTCTTCTAAACAACGTCAGAGCCTCCCAAGTGCCCTGTGATCAGCACCAAGGCTCCATCCTGGTGTAGAAGGGCTCCATGGCTGCAATGGTGGCAGCTGCCTTTGCTGTCTTCCCCAGGATTCTGCTGATTCCCCCTCTCAGCCACACCTGCTGGTGGGGAAGGGGGGTTGGCAGTCCAGTGCTGCTCCCTGTGGTTGCTCTGCACAGTGTCCCACTGGTATTTCTGTCACACACCCTCCCCCCAGACCTCTGCAATGCCAGCCAAATCACAATTGACTTCATGCATGAGAACTTCTCATTCCTCCTGCCTATTCCCTTGGTTTCCAGCCTCAATGCAGAGACAGCTCTGACATATTTTGCTTATTCCCTCTCTAAATCTCCTCCTAAGTTTCCAAATCTCATTACAGCCTGTGCAGACTCAGAAATCCACATGCAGAAAAGGGGAGAGACACCTCCTTCAGGCCTCAAACCCTCTTCTTGCTTAGAGCTGCCTGGTGCAGGGGCTCTCCAGGAGATGTCCCCAGCAAAGAACATGAGCTCATTTCCTGAAGGGATGTGACTGTGCCCCTGACAGGGCTCTAGCTGTTGCCCAAACAGAGAAAAATGGAAAAACAACCTAATAAAAAAAATCTTATTTCTGTTTTGCTTGGACCCAATGAAATATTTTCCTTAATTTGTTTCCATTTTCAAAATCTGACACCTCTGTGCACCCTCCCTCATTTTTGGCACATCCTCTCCACCTGTGTGTTTATGGATTTTACTTTACCCGCTCTTGTTTTTCTCTTTAGAAAAAAACCCAACCCACCCCAAACCCCTGTTTTTCTTACTCTGCCATTTCAGATCACCAGAATTAGTGCTGCTTTTTTTTTTTTTTTTTCTCTCTTGTCACTTTTCCAAAGTTGAAGAAGTTTGGTCCTGTTCCAGCTAGAAAGGGAAAAGTCATAAGGCAGTCCCCACCCACTATCCTTCTGCTCCGCTCCAGAGCAGGAACAACTAACGGGAAAGAGATGGGAGAGGAGGCAAGGGAAATAAAATAACACACCAAACTTCCAAACTTTTTATTTCAAAGAAATAGATATATTTTTGTAATTAAAAAAAAAAAAAGAACCCAACCCAAAATCACTGAGGAAGAGACATGGCTTTATATCCACAGCATTTTTCCCCCAAATGAGACACTTCTGTCTTTCAGAGAGGATCAGGATGCTTGGAGAGGTGCTTGGATAGGGCACACACAAAGTGTGCTGCTATAGGCTCAAGGCTTAGCTTAGCACAGGGTGAGGCCTCAGCAGGGCATCCAACCCTGGAGTCCTGAGCAGCTGCCCAGCCCTGCTGAGCTGGACTCAGCATCCTGAGAAAGAAGGAAGAGAGGGAAACAAAATCAGTCCTGAGCCACCTCCTGCCCCTGTGGCATGCAGACCATGAACACATCCAGGCCAGCACAGGCAGTCCTGGTGTCCCTGGGACAGCTGAAGCACCCCTGGGTGTAGCAGGGCTTGTGCACAACAAGGCTGTGGAGCCTCCCTAGAATCTGTATTTACCTATCTCACATACAGGAACTGGTTGTGAAATGGGTAAAACTGCTGCCTTCTAGGTAGCTGATCCAACACCTCCTGCCCTCCTGCTAGCACCTTGTATTTCCTTTCCAGAGTGAATTTTTCTAACTGCTGCTTCAGCCTTCAGATCTTGTTGCTCCTCTGTGAGATGGAGACTGCTGAACTGTCAGGAACATTTCTGGCTGAGGTTGGAGCATCCCTCAATCTTCTTTCCAAAAAACTGAGCATTCCACTCTTGTACCAGAGCTTGTTTTCTGATGCCTGGATAGTATATATGGCTTTCCTTTCCTGAACTTTGGTGACCTTTTGAATTCTGGACACCCAAGTTGCCAATAACATCCATAGTAATCATTTCAACAGTAATGTGAAGAGTGGAGATGCTCCCCTGCTTTTGTTTGATATTCCCCTGTTATGTATTCAGGGAAGACGTTGGATGCTTTCAGCATGCTGTTGAAATGAGAGCTCATGTGGAGTCAGTTACCTGAAATCATTCCTGAGCCGCCTTCTGTCACAGCTTTCCAAGCCCCATCCTGGAGATAAAGGCTGCAGGCTTTGTTCCCAGTTGCCTTTGCTTGCATACACCCATATTAAAATGCATTTAGTAGGATTATGGCTATTTTACCAGGGAATTTAGAAGATACCAGAGCAGCAACATGGCCTGCTTGTTATTGACATCTCTACCAGTCACTGCATCACCTGCAGACTTCACCATCACAGCTTTTTCATGGTCAGGCTGACCATTGGATAAAAACACTGCTGCAACAGGAACATTTTCCCCCAAGAGACCTCACTGAGGACACCTCCATCCTCTGCAGTTTCCCCAGCAGCCACATGGTGAGATCTGAGAGAGGTTTTAGTTCATGCTCTGATAATTCCTTCTGTAGCGTGGGTTTTTGCATTCCAAATGTCATGTAGCAATAGGCAAAATGCTTCGAGGAATTCTGGTTTGCTGTAATGATACACTTGCCTTTATCAATCACACCTATAAGGCTGTCCAAAAAAAGACCCCACAACAAACCAGCCAGTTCATGTGCAGGTCTCTGGGCTGTGCCTTTAAATTTTTCTAAACACTGGAACTACACTGACATTTCCCTAATTTTTTGGAATTTGACCATTTTTCTAGGATCTGTTAAGCTTTGGCTTTGGCTTGAGCTAGTTCCTTCTCGACTCTTGAGCATCAGCTGTCTGGATGATCCGCAAAAGCTGAATTCGAGGAGATCATGCCTCACATCCCCCATTGTTACAGATGGCAGGATTTATATTCCATCCACAGTATCATCTGGAGATGAATATATCCTCCTGCTTCATTCCAAATACAGAACAGAAATATCTACTAAACATTTCTGCCTTTCTGCACCAGCCACCATCTGGCACGAGCAGGGAAGCAGCAGCAGCGCTCCGAGCCAAGCTCCAGCGGTCCCGCCGGGAGGCTCCTGCCATGAGCACTCCCCACATACCCCGGAGTGCTGGGAGGCCTTGGGGCACCCCACAGCCCACGGCCAGGGCTCTCCCCGTGCATTCTCCTGCTCAGACTGGTTTCCTGCTGACCCTTGCTGCTGGCAGGGTGCTGGGGCAGAGCCCTGGCCCTTGCCCTCTGCCTCAAGGCCAAGCCGGCAGTCTGGCTCCAGTGAAATTCCGCATCTGACCCTGGGCTGAAGAGGCCATTACCATGTAAATCACTGAGCCTGGAAGGCAGAGAATGCGGAGCAGCCTTGATGGAGAGGGATGAGATAAGGGGGCTTTTATTGAAATTCAGGAATCTTTTATTCTTTTCCCACCAGCCATTCAAACAGCAGCTGAAAGCCAAATTGGGGCTTGTATGAGACTTGTTAGAGGAAAACAAACATGCAAACAGTGCTTTGGATCTGTGTCTTAGACTGGGAGTCACCTCTTGTGCCTCTCCAAGTCACCCCTCTCCTCTAGTTCCCATCTGGCCTGCAGTGGCATCCCCATGCTGTCACACCAGCTGGCCTTGATGGTGCTTTCCTGGCTCTCTCTGGTTCCTCCTGGCTTAGAGCAGGCAGTCCATCAGCCCTGTAAAACACACATTCAGGGAACACCAGAGTCCCCGGGGCTGGTGTGAGTGAGATTGCAGGGAAAGGATTCCCAGNTTTTTTTTTTTTTTACATCAGTGTTCTTTATTTACTCCTTATTGCATATGGCAAAGCCAGGAGGAGAGAAGAAGAGAAAAAAAGGCACAAGTCTGCAGGGGAGAAAAGAGAGGCGTTATTGTGAACGTGTGTTGTCCCTGGCTGGTGGCACAGCAATTCTGTGGGATGAGGGATTCCCTGCTCCAAGGGCTGCCTTGCTGCTGTCACAGTCAGTGGGGGCTGCTGCAGGAAAGGCTGTGCTTGGGTTGGAGGATGGCTTCTGGCAGCAGTCCCTGCACAGAGTGGCAGAGCCGGGCTAGCCTGGCTGTGCCCCCCTCAGCAGCAGCACGGACTGCGTTAATAATTAACCAGGTGCGGAGACAGGCGTCCCGCGTGTAATGGCATCGCAGACATCTGACACTCCTAATGGCCCCCTCACTCTGCCTCCCGCAGCAGGGCTGCCAGCTGATCCTGACACTGCTCCTGAAGGTCATCCCTGTGGTGCCATCCCCTCCCCAGGGCTGAGCCAGAGCCCCTGCTGCCTGCATGCCTCACTCCATGTCCTGCCTCCAGGCACTGCGCAGGGTCACAGCTTCACCCCAGGATGGCTCTCGAGGAGTCTCTTTCTCTACAGATCCCAGTGCCTGCAGGAGGTCAAGGCCAAACCAAGCTGAGATCCACCAACCAACCTTACTGCTGGGGTTTCTGGCTAGGAGCCATCCTACCTTTCATCCAAATGTGTTTTTCCAGCTAGGAGAAGCCCTCTGGCATGGGCTAGCAGTCTCTGTGCTGGGGCTGTGATGTGCTGCATCAGCACCGACGGCACGTACTGGCTTTGCAGACCCACACCTGGGGGATGCATCCCTGGGGCTCCTGGAGGGCTCTCAAGCTGCCAGAACATGTCTGAGGTTGGGTGTAACACTGGGCACAGCAGGTGCAGAACACAAGCCCATGGGGAGGGAAGGCCATTGGGCATCACTGCAGATGCTGGGGCTGTGCTGGAATTGGGCACACAGCCCAATCCCCCCATGCCAGAGAGAAACATCTGCAGTGGTGTAAACTCTGGCTCTGGCCCTGTAAAAGGGACTGCTGGAGGCACCAAACTTCAGGGGGCCCCTCTGAAGAGACCACCCCACTGTGATAAGGCACTAAAGTCCCTGGAAAATGAAGGTAAAGGTTCAGGTAGGGGATTAGCAGGTAGGATTAAAGGCTCAGCAGCTCTTGAAGTGGATCTGAATCACACTCTAAAGCAGCCCACCGCAGCTCTGCAGTGAGGAACTGCTCCTTGTCTGGCTTAATTACATCTCATAGCAATTCCCTGCTTGCTGTCTGTGCTCACCTTTCCCAGGGATCACAGTGAGGGTGCCCTGTGCATCCCTGAAGGCAGCTTGGCCATCACCATATTTGGGGCTGACACACAGTGAGGGTAAGGAGGCCAATGGCAGAGCTGCCACCAAAAAATCACTTGGAAATGTGGAGAAATGCCTTCCATCCATCAAATTTCAGTCACCAGCAAAGAGATTCAATTTTAAGCACCATTTGATTTTAAAGAACCAAAATCTGCTGTCACCAGTGACTCCCACCTTTGCCAAAGGCAGACCTGAGAGCTGGTTGTGCCACTGGGCTGTCCCCCTGCACCTGAACACCCAGACCCCTCCAGCAACAGTGTTGGCAGCCAAAAAATTGATATCTGATGTGCCCAGCAATGTTTGTCACCTACATTTTGACACCTTATGAATGTTCCCGAATGCCAGAGGTGGATGCCGTGGGGATGCTTGTGCCTCCCCAGAACCCCCAAACATTGACAGTGCAGGACAGGGGGGATTTACAGTGTGCAGTGACATTTCACAGTCAGGAAAACTCTCACATTTCCAAAGAAAAGTGGGGGGGATGGAAGGGGCTCTGGCCAACAGTGCCCATATCACATAGGTAGCCCTGGGAAAAGGGCTGACGTGTAACTGGCTCCAGTGGTGGACATGTGAAAGAGTGTGGATGGGAAAGCAGCCAAATGGGGATGGGTGAAGCCAGCGGGCACTGCCAGTGCTGTCACACACAGAAAAAGGGCCAACACAGGGCAGGTGGAGACTGATTCCCTTCTGCCCCCACCAGACCCATGAATCTGCAGTTTAAATCTGTGTCATGAGAAAGTATTTCCTTGATTTTAAAAACTGCAAGCCAACTAATATGGGTGCTCTCCTTGTTTTGAGAGACATGGTGAATACTGTGAACTTCCAGGCTACTCAATTTCTTCTCAACCAAAAGTCACGACTTGTCACCCCACCTGGATGGTGCTCAGTCCCTCACTGAGCCAAGGTGGCTGCACTATTCATCCCATGGCTCTGCTGCACTAGCACCCCTTTTGGAGTGGTTCTGTTCTTTTTCCAGTATCCATCCATCGCTCTCCTCGTAGTTTTTATGAGCATCAGTGGCACTGCAGAGAGGAGCCCACAAGGACATCAGGCTCTGCTATCCAAAAGGCAACTGAAAGCCCTGCATTGTCTGAGAATGCTGGGATCATTTTTCCACTGTGTGCAGCATTTTGCTTCGTCTGACTGTATTTCATCCCCTCAACTACAAGTTTCATGGCCCAGGTGTGGCCCCCAGGGCCCATGCTGGCTGGGGACTCTGCAGGGCTCTGGGGGATGCCAGGTGTGGAGGGGACAGGGGACAGGGAGGGGATGCAGAGGCG
Source organism: Drymodes brunneopygia (assembly GCA_013400955.1). NCBI lineage: Eukaryota > Metazoa > Chordata > Aves > Passeriformes > Petroicidae > Drymodes > Drymodes brunneopygia. The sequence goes on along the minus strand of VZTZ01045102.1, from coordinate 1,573,145 downwards.
AGCAGGACGAGCACTCTCCCGTGCAGGGTTGCCATATCAACAGGTTCTCTGGGAGTCTCTCACTGCAGATGCTGCATTCTGGGATGCTGTGATGCGAGCTCGAGCACTCCTGGCTTCTGTGGCCCCACATCCCTTCACGCGCCCTCTCTATTTCCCGGGGGCCCTGCCACGCATTTCCTCAGGTGCATTTTACTTCTCCCAGTGCTGCCAGTTTGCAGCCTGCTGCCACCATCCCTGCCTGCATCCATCCCTGCCTGCATCCATCCCTGCCTGCATCCACCCCTGCCTGCATCCATTCCTGCCTGCATCCATCCCTGCCTGCATCCACCCCTGCCTGCATCCATTCCTGCCTGCATCCATCCCTGCCTGCATCCACCCCTGCCTGCATCTACTCCCACCTGCATCCATCCCTGCCTGCATCCATCCCTGCCTGCATCCATCCCTGCCGAGCAACAGCCCCTGGTCATGCTCACAAGGCAGCAGCTTGAGCAGCTGCAGCTGATGCTGAAGGGGACAGAAGGAACACTGAACTCACAGACAGGTGAGAAGGAAGCAGTGGGCACCAGTGGCTCCTCCCAACACCCTGCAGCATCCCCCATGGTTGAAGCAGGACTGCCCCCCCAGCCCACAAAATGCAGAAAGGAAGGAAACAGCAGCTGCATTTACTAATTTCAGAGGGGAGAGGAGAGTTTTATTGTCTGATATCAGTCAAAGCACCAGGCAGCAATGCTGAGGGCCCCATACTGGGGTGCCCTGAAACACACCGAGCCTCTTCCAAGGCTTCTGTTACCTCAGCAAGGTTGCTCTCCAGCTGCCAAAATTGGTGAGAAACGCTGAAACCAGTGAGAAATGGTCTTTGACTGCTAGCAGGGTCGAATGGCAGAGATATTTCATCTGACAAAACCAGTCTGAGCAGGAGGCTGAGGCTGCCAGAGCAGGGGAGGACTACCACCACCCTTCATCCTCCTGGAGGGATGGGATGACAGTGTGGGGTGGTCCAGGGAGCTCCCAGGGAGCCAGAGAAGGGTCAGGTAGAGGTGAAGGGGACAAACAGGTGTGTGGGGTGAATGAAAATGGGGGGCTGCAGGGCAGCAAGAGGTGGGCAGGTCCCTGCAGATCTCAGGCCCCCACAGTTGATGCAGGAGGCAGAGTGGGAGGAATTTGCTCTGGAGGCATTTGCTGCTTCAGATAGCTGGGATGCCGGAGCTGGGAGGGTGTTTACATTCCCTCCCTTATCTGCACACAGGCGCTGTGGGGCCCCTTTCCTGCTGAACAGGTTCTCCTCTGCCGGGGAGAAGCAGGAGCTCGGTGTCAGTGCTGACCCTGCACGGTCCTTGGTTGCCAGGGTGGCCTGCAGGGACGGGAGGTGGGATGGGGTAGCCATGTGCCAAAGCCCAGTGGAACTTCTGTCTGCATGGGGTGGGTGGGCTGGGCACCCTCCAGAGCACTCCCCACCTCTCCTGCTGTGTATGCACCTCTCTGGACACCTCATCTGCGGGTGTGTGTGACTCAGAGTCACCCATCATGTTCTTGCTTGTGTGGCATGGCTTTGCCTGTCAGGGTGTAAATCCCCCTGTGCTCCTTGCATTTGGGAGCCACACGTGCAAAAGGGTCCTGTGGAGCAGCTGGGGGTCATGGCACCCCTAGGTGTGTCCCCCTAGGCAGACAAAGGTGTGCCCTGAGCCTGGAGGCCCATGGCTCTGCTCCGTGGGCAGCAGCTCCGGGTGCTGAGCCGCTCCTGCAGACACTGCCAGGGCAGAGGATGATTCCAGGGACAAGACAGCACTGTTGGCAACATGGCACTGCCAGCTTGTCTGCTCACTAAACTGAACCTCCACCATCTCCCCATGAAATCACCAGCCCTGGGAGTGTGTCCTGTCACAGCCCAGGAGCTGGGAGGAGCTGGATGCTGCTGCTGCTGCTGCTGCTGTGCCCCAGGTTCCAGCACAGCTGGGCAGGCACAGCAGCGAGCCCAGCCCAGCAGCACTGCCATGACCTCCCTGCCCACACTGCACCTCCCACCTGCAACAGCCTCAAACCCCCCTAAAGCTTCCAAATCGTGTCTCTCAAAGTGCTGCTCCTTCTCCCCAGACACCCCACAGATATGTTAAGCGACACAGGGCTGTGGCAGAGCCTGCAAGCCCCCGCGGCTGCCCTGTGCTGGGATGACAACTGCCCATTTATTCCTCCTGTTTTCTCTCCCTCGGTGAGCCTTTGATCCATGGCAATACTTTGCCTCTCACTCCACGACAACTTAATTTCTATAGTAACCTCCTGTGCTGGATCTTGTCAAAAGGCCTTTTGAAAATCTGAATAAACTGTCGAGTGGTTTCCTCTACTCACTCTTTACTGAAGTATTAGGAGAACTTTAATACAAGAAATGAGGCTGGGTAGTCCTGGCTCAAGCCAAACATGTTGCAGTCATCCAACCACTCAGGTTTTGATAATTGTCTCTTCCAATTTGCCAAATGCACAGGATTTTTCCTTGCAATGCTCCCACAGCACCAGCAAGGCCATCCCTGCCATGCTGGTCCCTGGGGACAACCTGGGGAAATGAGAGTCCCAACCTGCCCCAGGCCAGTTGTGGGGGGAATTGCCACAAACCATTTCAGCTTGTTACAAAATTTTAATTAATCTATGAAAATTTCTTATCTGCAAATAATTCAGACCTTATGAAATTCCAATAAAACCATTTATCACAGCTGGCAATTTGATGCTGGCAGCAGAGCTCTTGGACGCTTGGGAAGTAATTGATAGCCTAATATAATTTTAAATTAGGGTTTGTGTTATTAATTTCAGCCTTCTGAAAACACCTCTTTGTTTGGACTAAACTCCACTTCTCCTGTGACACTGCAGGCAGCGGGCACACCCCCAGGGCTGCCTGTGAGCAGCAGCCCTGCCTGTTTCTGCTTCCCTGCCTGGGGCCAGGGACACCCAGCGGGCTGTGACACCAGGAGCAGGGCTGGCTGGTGACACGGCTGTGCATCCCTTGGGAGCAGGGGTGGCTCCCGAGGTGTGAGGGTTGGGGAGGAGCAGCAGAGCTGAGAACAGTGTGTACCCACTGTGGGGGCTGAGCACGACCCTGTGCCCCAGCTCACACTTCTGCAGTTACATACTCGATCGAGTAATTCACACTTACGCATCCATCACCTTTCAGGGACGTGGGATCCTTCTCCCCCTGCTGAGTAACATCCCTGCATGTTGCTAAACAGCTATTACACCTTGTTGCGGGGTTGACTGTGTTTCGGAGGTGGGAGAAGGAATATGATCCCTGTACTTACATGGTCTCAATTCCATAACACGCTCAAAAGCTTGAAAAAGATACTGAGTGATGAATATGTAATGTCAGCCGAAATGTGACAGTCTCACCATCCCTCCACTACAGCACCCACCAGCAATCCCAGTGACAATGGGAGCAGCAAGGGACAGACCCCATGGCAGGGGGAAGCCTGTGGGCACCCCAGTGCTGCACTGGGGCTGTCTGCCCAGGCCAGGGCTTCCACCACAGAGCCCCAAGCTGGGAAGGGGTTGTTGGTGACATGCCAGGGGACCTGGGAAGGGCTGGGGACAGCAGAGTCAGCAAGACTAGGCAAGGCGAGGCAAGAGCGTGTTTGATGTGATTCGTTAATTAATAGGCACACCAGGCCTTGAAAGTGCAAAGCATTAAAGAGGTGCAAAGGATTTAATGTTTTAAATTATTTATCCATTTTTTTCTCTCTTTTTCTAACTAGACACGGTGAGGAGCAGCCTGTGCATGGCTGACTGGGAGCAGTGTGGCCATGCCTGAGGCTGGTGGGAGTGAAACTAATGCAGGACTGAGTTTCATCTGCTGCTGCCCAACCCTGGGATCAGCACCAGGAACCAGACCCGTGGGGCAGGGGCCATGTGTGAGGCAGCGTAGCCAGCATTCCCCAGACAGGAATCACTGGGGACCCTGTGGGGCTACTGCCACCAAAGGGCAACTCTGGGGACCCTGGGGCATCATGATGGGGTTCCCATAAACAACCTCTGTCCTCCCCATCTCTGCCCTGAGCAGGGCAGAGTGCAGCTGCTTAACCCTTTCTTGGGGACCATCAGGACACTGAGCCAGAGGCATAATTGAGCAGGGGAGTGATTATCACGTTAAAAATCTGGACACAACCCCGTAACAAGATTTGCAATTTGTACCAGGCAGGCAGGCAGGCTGCAGGGTACTTTCCCTATTAGGGGCCACATGCTGTTGGCAATCACATTAGTGGGGCTGGGATTTAGCATCAGGAAGTCAAAGTGGTCCCTGCAGACCCCAGCCTATTGCCAAACGAGCCAGGCAGCCAAGGGGCAGGGAGGAGCTGCTCATCCCTGCAGCTCCCTGCTCACAGCTGGACCAAGCTATGCTGGGGTCCTCTTTGCCTCTGCCAGCACTGGTAGCCACAGGTTCCTCCCACTTGGTGACCTGGTGGCTGATCTCCCTTGGATGTCAGAACAGAGTTTGCTCTTCTCCCAGCTGTGCTGAAGCCTCAGTGGAGTCCCAGCCCTTGCAGCCATGCTCCTCTCATTCACTATTTTATTCTTCAGATCTATTGGTTAAACAGATTTTAATCCACACAGTCTGGAGCTATTGATACCATGCCGTGCTAATTTGTTAGCTGGCTGTCAAGTAAATGAAGTGAAATGCCAAATATTAAATGAAATGTATTGTGTGAAACGGGCCAGTGCTGAGTTCCCCATTTCCCATGTGGCATTCTGCTCCCACGCAGGGCTCAGGGAGATTTATAGGTCCCATGGGCCTGGACTGTGGGCAATGGGTGCTCTTGGCATGTGGGATACCTGCAGGGCTCCCCTGGCCCCATGGCTTTGGAGGGACCAGGAGCTACCCTAATCTGCACAAGAGCTGGGACATGTAGCTGTCTCCAGCCAGTCCTTGGTGTCTCACCCCTCTGCCCTCAGTGGGGAGGATTGCACTGCTGCATCCCAGCACCCATGACACCCCTCAGCTCACTGGGCACCTTCTCTTCCCCTCTGTGTGTGGCCTGAGGGGTCCTGCCAGCCCCCAAGGGATGGTGGAGGATGCTCTGTGCTGGGCCAGCTGCATAAGTGCAAGGGGGCACCTGCTCCCTGAGTGCCGTGCCTGGGAGATCTTTTATTTGGTGAGTTATGTCTTTGTTTTCCCCTGTGTAAATATCTGGGAAGCACAGCTAATGTTCTGTGCACAGCTGAGGCAATTACAGCCCTCAGCACAGCTCTGCACCCCTGGCCCCCTCATGGAGATGAGCCCAGCCATGCCCCTGCCCCGTGCAAAGGGAGAAATTCCCATTAAACCACCACGGGGAAGCATGGTCAGCTCTGCCCACAGCCCTCAGCAACCCCACTCCGGGCCCTTGGGACTGGATGTGCTCTTGGGGCAGCCCCACATGGGCCAGCTGTGCTGAGATTACCCCTCCAGCTGTGCCCTGGGTGGTCTTTACAGCTGTTCCAGGGGCTGAAGATGTGCAGAGGTGATTTTTCAGCTGTGTCTCAGCAGCCTCTCCAGCTGTGCAGGGGTGGAAGGGCGCTCCAGCTGAGCAGGGCTGGCTTATCCAGCTGTTGCAAGGAGATTTCAAGCTGCCCCCAAAAACATAGAGGAAGAGCCCCATAGCCTCACAGCCCCCCACACAGACCAGGCACAGCCCCAGATGACTTTCCTGCAGACAGGAGTTGGGCTGACGCTCCAGCCCCGAGGGCTGCTCATCTCACTAAGGAGGGCAGGTGCCCGGGCCATGGAGCCTGGACAGCAGCTGTGTCTCCCAGGCCCTGGCCCCTCCACGACAGGCAGCCCCCGAATCAGCTTCATTAAGAACCATTGATCTGTTTCCTGCTTAATATATTTTTCATTTCCAAATGTTTTTTTCCAGGCTCCACAGCGTTTGCAGCTTGTACCAATTAAGGCAGCAGCACAGAATGAGTGCTGCAACCCATTAATTAAACTTACAGGGGGAGATTAAGTGCCCACTCCATTCTCCCTGGCAGGTCCCTCTGAGCAACAGGCGTGCTGGGGACGGGAGCAAGGCTGAGCACTCACGTGCTGGTCACCTGCCCTCTGTCCCTCCCTACCTGTCATGTTCCCAGCTGGCCGTGAAGCCCCTGCCGTGCTCAGTTCCAGCCTTTGGCCTGTGGATGCTCACCCTGGGCACAGTGTGGGCTGCAGAATCACAGGAGCAGAGGAGTGGGAGCTGCCAGGCACCCCTGGGCCAGGGCTCAGAGCTGGCTCCTCCTGGCTCTGCTCGGAACGGGGGTGCTGTGCTGTGTCTGCATGTCAGTGCCTTCATTTGGGAAAGGCTGCAGGGCACACAGGGGTGCTGCCTTGTCCCACGCCTGCCAGGGATGGGAGTTCATGCTGGTGGCAGAGCTGTGGCACCCACTGTGTTGTGCTCCTGAGTGGCTTCTGCCCTCACTGCAGAGCAAGGGGATCTGGCAGTCCCTGGCTCCCACATGCCTCCACTGAGCCAGCTGTGGGCACAGCACTGCCCCACGTTCACAGAGGTGGTCAGGGGCCAGCTGTGGCTCTACTCAGGTGGATCTCAGGCTCATGGCAGCCCTCTGCACCCTGCCATTGGCAGAAGGTGCCCGTGCCAGGCTGCTCCCTCCAGGAGGAACACACTGATGGGCCACCCGAGCTCCAGGCGCCGGCACCAGCACTGTGGAGCAGCAATCGGTGCTTGTGCTGCCATGTACTGTTGCCATGGAAATGATCACACTGTCACATGCTGACATCCTCCCACCCAGGGCACCTGTGCAGCCCCTCTGGCACTCACTTTGGTGCTGATAATGCCAGCGGGCAGGTGACCCACAGCCCTGCAGCAGGAGGGAATGTGGCAAGAACTGCAGGTGCAGCAGGGGCAGGTCTGTGGGTGCAGGTAGATCACCCCATTGCAGAGGGGTCTTGTTGATGAGTGCTCCAGACATTAATTTAGACACAATAGGGGAAAACAGAGCCATACCCAAAACCTGGAGCATGGCCCAAACCCTGTGTTAGAGGCAGAGCCACTTTCCCATTGGACAAGGATGTCAAAGAAAAGGGGATGGTGCAAAAAGTAAAGACCAAGTGGGGAGATGCTGAACTCAGTGAAACAGTGATGGGTTCATCTGGGGTCATGTCAAAGAGCCAGGAGGGAACACACTATATGCCCCACATCAACCTTGTACAACAGCCCCACTGCCTCTTTGGGCAGGAGCAGAGCCTGGCAGGCACAGAAAACTCCCCCAGCAGAGCACCATGGATTTCTCTTCAGCATTTCACTTATTGCCACATGACATTTTGATTAAAAACTTGTTTTATGAGGAATTAAGAGGACACAGTAGATGGATTAAAAACTTGCCTGTGGACAGATTCCCTACCTGGTCTTGTTAATGGGGAAATATCAGAGAAAGGCTATGCCAAGGAGAGGCCCTGGGGACTAAAACGATTTACTGTTTGCAGCAACAGGTAATGGGAGGCTGCAAAAACTTCCCTGGTGTGTAGAAGATTTGAGAAATGATAGTGAGGAAGAAGATGGTTTGCCACAGCGTCACAGCCTGAGGTGCCAGGAAAAGCACAGCAGAGCAAGCTGCAACATGAGGTGATGTGCTTAGGTACAGGTTTAAGGAGAAATGGGGTGTCCTCCTTCCTGAAACACATTTCAGCACAACTCTGTGGGCAGGGCACATTAACCTCTGAGTTTTATATTTGTTTGGGTTTTTTGCCTTCCTGCGAGCAGTTGGTTCTGTGGAAAACCAGCCCCCAGTCCCTGCTTTGGGACACCCACTCTTGGCATGGGCTTTCCGCTCACCTGACACACTGTGAATGCAGGGCAAGAGCAGGATGCACAGGCCTGCTGGGGGCTAGTGGGGCTGAGGAAACCTGCAGCAGGTACTGGGCTTGGAACAGGTGACAAGGAATAAATCCAGCTGGGGCTGAGCCCCTCCTGCCCATGGACTGCAGGGAACTTCGTTGTGTGAAGCAGAGGGAGGGCAGGATGCTGCCCACTGCCCCCATGGGCTCAGCCCCCTGTCCAGCTTGGGGCACCCACCAACTCTGTCCCCAGCAGCAGGCTGGAAATGCCACACAAGACTGGGGGGTGTGGTTGGGGTGTGCCAGGGCAGGACCAGTATCCCCTGCCTACTGACACCACCTCAGCATCACTTGGTGTTTCCCTGCCTCATTGCTTTCAATTTAGCAGTTGCTAGAGAAACTAAAAGTTGCAGTTTGGGGAGCATCTGCATTTTAATTAGTAATTACCAACAGTGCTGCTCCAGCCCAGCTGTTGCCTGCAAGGTCCCTGCTGCCACTTGGGGCTGCCCTGCTGGGGTAGCCAGGGATGCCCTCAGCCTGCCTGCCCTGCCCTCCTCCCTGTGCCAGCACGTGAGCAGAGGGCTTGGCATTGATGGTCCCCAGCCAGGGAGGGTCCCAGGGAGGTCCCCAGCCCTTGCTGAAAAGGGCTCTGTGCAAATGCATGGGGGTCCCAGTGTCCCAGCTGCAGCCCCGTGGGAGGAGAGCATCACTGTGGCATCTGCGGCCACAGCTGTCTTGGTTTGTGCTGCAGCAGCTCCCTCTGCTAATGCCTGCACTTGTCCCTGTTCCTCCACCTGATTAATTCCTCATGTGGCTCCATAAATGCTGCCGTGATGCCCAGAGCAGGGAGATCTGCATATCCCCTCTGCCTGAGAAGAGCAGCTTGTCCAGGAGAGAGCCTGAGAGAGCATCCCCGGGCACTGCAATCACCTTCCTTGCTCCCCTCCAGGGTGATGCCTGCCACCCCCATGCCAACCCTCCACCCCATGCCAGCTCCTCTCCCGCGATTCCTGACCCGTGGCTCCAGGACTGCGAGGTGGGTGCAGGGGCCAAGGGCAGGATCCCCCTGCAGAGCCCTGCTCCTGGTTGCTTCCATCCCCTCCCCGGCTCACTGGGCCGGTGGTTCATTTTAACAAGGCTTTTAGGCTTAAGTGCTGCTTGACATGACTGGGAGAAATTGATATTTTGAGAATGAGCTTGTGAGGGGCCATGAATAATTCACGCTGGGGCGGTTCCATTCCCATAAACAGGCTGCTAAAAAAGCCAAACCCAGCTCTTAACAGGGAAACCAATTCCCATCCTCCAAAGCCCCAGACCCCAGCTCAGCCTCTGCTGAATCTTTCATCTCCAGAAAGGGGCTCCTACATGGAGCAGTGGCAGGGAGGGAAGGTGGCCTCTGTGCCGTTTCTGGAGTATCCTGGAATGGCACCTGCTCTTCACGCACAGCCCTGGGGAACCCTGCTGGAGTCACTGGTGTCCGTGGCACTGAGGCCACACGAGCTGGCAGTCAGCAGCATGTCACCAGCCCCCTGGGCCTGGTTTGACCCCTTTATTTCATTAGGTCCCTTGTTAAAGGCTACCTGTGGGGCTGAGGGCAGTGAGCCCCCACTGCAGTGAGGACAGGTGGGTGAAGCCTGTCACACCAGGGGTGGCTCTGGGAACAGGGTACGCACACCTCAAACCACCAGGGCAGGCAGCAGGGCACACGACCTGGGGACACAGGACAAGGGCACAGGACAAGGAGCTGAGGAGGGGAACGGGGCTCAGGCTCTCTGCAGGCATCCAGCTGTCCACCTGAGGGTGTCCCCATGGAGACCTCCAGGACTTGGAGGGTATAGGCTCTCTCCCTCTGAGCACGTGTGAGGATGAGCATGCAGGAGAGCACAGCACTGCCAGGCTGGAGCACAGTATTGGCATGGGAATGACGGGTTTGAACTGGCTGTGGAAGAATTTGGGCTGGAAATTAGAAGCATGGTCCTCACTGCCAGAGCAGCCAGCCCCAGTGTGACCCCAAGATGGACAGTCCAGGATGTGAGCTCAAGCCAGGCTGGAGAGAGAGAGCCAAGGGAGGAAGAAAGGGAGGGAGGAATGGATGGATGGATGGATGGATGGATGGATTCCATCAAGATTGCAGCAGTCAGGCATGGAGCCATTCCCAATTCCACATGCCCTTCCTTCGGGGTGTGCCCACCCCATGGCAGCAAGGCTCTGGCATCCAGCTGCCAAGACCTTTGTCCTCTGCACCATGGCTTGGGGACTTCGGTGCAACCCAGGAGCATCCCCCTCTCAGTGCTGCTGTAGGGAGGCTGGGACCCCCTTCCCCACCCACTTGCTGTTCCCATCCCTTGCACAAGTCCATTGGGAAGTGCCTCCATGGTCCCACTCCCAGCACTGAGCTGGTAGCCCTGGTGTGCCAGAGGCACTGCACGGTGACAGCAGTGTCTGTTTGCTGTCGCTGAGGATCCCTCTCTCTCTGGCTGCTCATTACTGGACACCTTCCAAGTGACAGGGCTGGATGACACTAATCTGGCTGGTTTCACAGCAAGAACCCATGTGGCTGCCCCTCAGTAGCTCTGCCAGGGAACTGGAGGCTGCCCAGGTTTTCACAGGGATCCTGGAGCACCCTGGGGAGGAGAGATCCAGGGAGGTGAGCATGGGACCAGAGCCAAGCTGTCATGGCAGTGACCAGGAGCGCTGAGGGATACCTGGAATGGGCTCAGGAGGAGTTTTCCCCTCCACTCCAGACTGCAGGAAATGTGGACACCATACATCCCAGCCGTCCCCCATGCCTGGGTTAAACATCAGCTGTACGGGATTCCTTGGCATTGCTGCCATTCTCACAGATGCTGGTCCTGTTTCCTGTCCATCTGAGACCTTCAGTGACCAGGATGCTGATGGCTTGAGGGGAGCAATGGTGCACGATAGAGGAACTGAAGCCAACACCAGAGCCTGGGAATGCTCAGCGAGAGCTGAGGGGGACAGCGTGGGCATCTGTCCCCTCCGCAGGCACCCGTGGCTGTGGCTGCACCAGGGCGTTTCAGTCTCTCCACCATCCCATCCGGGCTGGCAGGAGCTTGGCAGGGACTCAGCCTCCCTCAGACTGGACATGCGGTGAGGGGGCAGAGAAACTCCCAGCCCTTCTGCAGTACCCCGCGCCCTGGGGACAAGGACCCCCAAAGGCCGAAGCGGGAGCACAGGGATAACACAGCACCCAGTCCCCCGGGAGCGCGGGGGAATCTCCGCCGGCGCCTCGGCACGGAGCCGGGCGGCGATTAGCGAGGAAGAGCCCTGCAGCCCTGCCGCTGCGCGGGGAGAATTAGCAGTAATAAGTCATGATCATCCCCTGATGACGAGCACTTAATGTGTGCCGGTTCTGCTATCAAAGTGCCTCTTAAAGCCCAATCGCCCTGTCGATAGCGATGGCAGCGGCTGATGGATCCCCAGTCGCCCGGCCGCCCGGCCAGGTCGCTCCCGGCATGCCACAGGCAGGAGCATCGATTTCCCACAACTGCAAAGAGGCAAATATTTGAAAAGTGATAAATAAGGGGAGCTGCCGTCTCTGCTGCGCACGTCAGCGCCCGGGATTAAGGCAACGAGGTGAGACTGCCCAATTAAATCCCAATGAAAATGGCCGCAAATTCAATTTTTCCCTTTGCCCATATCCATCCCAAGGGCCAGGGAGGTGGGGGGAGCTGATAACACGGGGTTCATCGATTGGCACTGCTGGGAAGAAATCTCTCTGAATTCAATTAGTTGGGAAAACACAAGGGGCATCACAGGGAGCGGGCTGGGACTGTGCCTTTTTCATACCCCAGGGAATGGAACACCAAGCACCTGCTACGAATCACTTGAGGACCACTGAACACAGTGGTGACAGCACCCATGGGTGGCCCACACTTGGCTGGAAACCCTTGAAGGTCACCCCAGGTCTGGCACCCCACCAGCATCTGCAGGACACGGTGGCAGCTGTGTGGAGGAATCAAACATCCTGCTCCCTCCCCAGCACTGATGGCGACTGACAGGGAAAGGCTTGTGTGAAGTAAACTGTGCCCCTGAGCAGTGCCTGGCCAGTGCTGACCTGCACGGAGCAGAGCTGACCCCGGCGGGGACAAGCCTGTGGGTGCTCAGCACGTCCCAATAGGGTGGGGAGCTGGGATGCCGGGGCTGGGGGCTGCAGCTGATCCCCAGCCCCTTCTTCAGAGCTCCAGCGCAGAGGGATGACCCTGCCGGGATGAACAGCCATTATGTCTCATCGCCTTGGAAACCAAGAGGCAGCTCTGAGGAGCCTCTCAATCTCCTCCTTCTCCTTCTCTTTCTAGCTGAGCCCCATGGGAAGAGGCCAGGGGGATTTGGGGCTGGGGACAAGCCCAGGCTGCGCTGTTGGGTGCAGGCATGGGGGCTGCCTGTTCCTGCCAGCCACTGGGCACCCTGCTACCTGCTGTCTTGCTTGGTTTCTCCTCCCTGTGTGTGAGAGGTCCTCCAGTAAGGCACAAGGGGCTCAAATTAGCCTGAATAATTGGGGAGTCTTGCTTTGTCCCCACATTGAGGCACAGGGGGGAAACTGTGTATTCCAACCAGTCCCTGCCACTGTGGAAAAGAGACTTGTGGTGGTGGGTGAAGAAAAGGCTCCCCAATCACAGAGCCATCAGCCTCACTGGGCTGTGGAGATGGGCTTGCTGGGGCTGTGAGGAGCAGGGCCCAGGGTCCTTGCAGAGGTGGCAGTGTCCTTACAGCCCCATTCCTCTGCCACCTTCCCCAGCTGTCAGCCTGCAGCAGTGGGGACAGGAGACTGAAGGCTGCAGTGGGGGGCTGAGGTGCCAGAATGAGAGCTGTTGGGACAGAGCGTCTCCCCAGCCACCACAGCCCTCCTCTGTGGCACAACAAAGCCCTCCTCCGTGGCACAACAAAGCCCTCCTCTGTGGCACAACAAAGCCCTCCTCCGTGGCACAACAAACGGCCAGTGGCCAGCAGCCTTCATCCGGGACGGGCAGGGACCAATCTTCTGCTCTCCGCGAGTCCGGGGCCGTTGTGACGGCTGGGGTGGGGCGCTTGCCCGTACAGGGATGGCAGGACAGGGCTGGGAGGCGCTGGAGCAGATGTGGGCTGCTCAGCCTGGGGAAAGAGGTTTTTGCCAGCTGCAGGCACAGCTGGGACCGGCTCCAAGCACAGCTGGGACTGGCTCGGGGCTGCCCCGTGCGCAGGCCGGGACAGGCTGGGCGCTGGGGCGAGAGGCGGCGGCGCGGGGGTTGCGCAGTGCCCGGCTCCGGCCTTTCCGTGCGTGAGCTCCGAGTGCTGTGGGGAGCAGGAGCACAGCCTGCTGGCTGCCAGCTGCACGGCCCGGCCCCCGACCGCTGCCTGCCGTCCGCAGGGCATCCCTGTAGTCCCAAACAGAACACCCCGTGGCCCCATGCAGGGAATCGCCACAGCCCGCTTGCTGCAGCCCTGCCTGAGCACCTGAGATGTGCTGACTGCCCACACCCCCAGCCCCGCCGTGCCCAGAGCACCCCAGGCAGCGGGACATGCCAAACCCCCAACTAACTGGTGAGTGAAGCGCTGGAGGGCCCAGCTCAGAGGACAGGATCCCCTTGTAGCAAGGGTGACAGTGGCTCTGTCCTGACACTGCAGCAGGACCAGTGACACACAGCTGGGGCTTGCTAACAGCAGTGGCACTGTGTGTGGGCTCGGGGCGGCATCGCCTCAGCTGGCAGGGAGCAGGGTCAGAACACATCTGCCTCCTGCTGCCATTTGCCTCCAGCCCTGTAGCACCACGTTGCCTTCCTCCTCCTCTTCCCTCTCCTTGCAGCCCAGTGAATGTCATGGGAATCTGAACAGGAGTGGAAGTCAAGGGACAGTGTTGTTGGGGACAGACTTACCTGGCAGAGGGGTCATGATGCAGTGCAGAGCCTCTCCTGGAGCACTGAGGGTGGGTAGAAGGAGCCCATGTGGGACCCATGACACAGGCAGATGGTGGCTGACATATGTCCCTGCTGCCTGTGCCCTCACACACACTTCTGCTGAGCCTACAGGAGCAGGTAGAGCCCCTCTAGCTGGGCTTCCCCCTCCTGCCTGAAACATCCTGGTGCGACTCTGCACTCTAAAGCTCCTGGGCCCTGGTCTGAGACTTGATATTCTGCCCACTCCCTTACACACATTGGCAATTAGAGCATAATTGTAATATTTGCATATTCATAACAGCTGAAATTAATCGCATTTGCATAATGGTAATGAAAGGGACTTCATTAATTACCACTTTTTTCTGGGGATTTTGCATGTAAGTGGATTCCATTAGGCAGGTTGAGCTGTGGTGGGTGCAACGGTGGGATGGGAGCCGAGTCACTGAACTGGAGATGGAGCCGTGAGGAACGATGGCATCGCTGCCACCCTGCCTGCCCCAATTCACTGCGCCCCACTGCTGGGCTCAGCTGTGCTGTGGGTACTCAGGCAGTGCCTTCCTACCTGTGCCCAAACCCCCCTTGTCCTGCTGACCCCAGACTTGCCTCAGGGACCCTGCGACAAACAAGGGGGTGCAGGTGGGAGCAGGGATGGGCACCACGGGCTGTGGAGACACAGAATCTCTCCTGTGTGCACTGCAGGGATGACATCCTGCTCCATGTGCTCAGCTACGGTGACTGCTGCCACTAGCCCCTGTGCCCTGGGGACCCTGGGGGCAGTGGAGCCGGCCTGTGTGAGCAGATGGCTCCCACTGCATCACCTGTCTCTGCAGGGCCCTTCCCAAGGCATACCCAGCTTGGAGCCCCACAGCACAGCCCCACCTGCCCTGCGCCCGGCCAGCACGGTTCCCTCCTGGCAGGGATGGAGGGGTGGGCAGAGGAGGGGGAGCAGGACTTTTCTGGCACAGCCACGCCAGAGCCAGGCAGGAGCGATGACCCCGCCCAGAGAGCTCTGGCGACAGCACGCAGTGGCCCCGGGGTGACTGTCCATCCCTGAAGAGCGAACCCCTTCCTCTGCTTCCAAGCCCACCTAGGTGTGCACCTGGGCTCCACTTCAGCCCCATGTGCGCTGGTGCCAACAGCAGCTGAAATAATAAACACGCACCAGGTTTAGGGGAACCGGCTCCGAATGGTGCTGGGAAGTGACAGGTTTCGGTTCGGCCCCGGCCATGTGCTGCGTGTGGACAGCCCTGCTCTGCTCCGGGAGGACGGTCCAGCCGCAGGGCACCTCTGCTCAGCTCCGGATGGGAAGAGGCTTTCCCGGGAGACGGAGCTCGTTGACTCCTTATTGATGACTCTTTCCCTCCTGCACGTCTGGGGAAGAGACCTGCGGAATAAATCAGTGCACGAGACAGATTATGGCAGCTAAAGACTCCAAATGAGATGATAATTGCCGCAGTAATGACAACGAAGACCTGATGCTGCCGATAAGGAAACATCTCCTCTGCTCTTGCCTGGTGCCCGGACAGGGGTTTGGCACAGGCGCACGGATGAGGCTGTCCCCAAGGATACCAGGGCCAGGCAGCGCTGCCCTGTGCCCAGGGCAGGGGCTGGGTGCCCACGGCGAGGGCGGTCGGCGCTGGTCCCCACAGCGGCAGGGATGGGGGTTTGGGGCCAGGCGAGGGGCCCGAGGTGGGCAGCCCTAGCGGGGCTGTTTGTCTGCTTCTCCCGCCGGCTGCGTGTCAGCTCTAATTAGGCAAACTTCTGTATTCATTGCGAGCCCAGCCAGCGGAGAATTCCACAATTGAATTTTAATGCCCTAAAAACACATTACAATCAGCCTGATTAATTAAGAGATGGCTTAACATGGTGACCGGGCTGCAGCGGGCTGTGCTGGGGAGGGGGGCCACAAGGACCGGCTCCTGCGCCCCATGGCATAGGGCACGGGGTTGAGTGTGCCGGGGCCGCATTGCTGGGGCTGCCCACTGAGCCCCGCGGGGCTGCGGGAGGGGCTGAGAGCCAGGGGCTGGCTGTGCCCTGGGGATGCCGGGCAGCAGGGGATCCCTGCGCCTCCAGGCAGGGAAGGGCTGAACTCAGACCCCGGGCACCTCGTCAGCCACGGCTCAGCCAGGCACACAGTGGGAGCATCTCCTTCCCTCCCTGGGCCCTGCATTCCCCTGTCAGGTTGGCCACTGGGGCCCTGCTGAGTGCCTGTTCCCCGTGTCCCCACTATGTCCCCGCTCTGGGCATGGGGACTGACACTGTGCCATGCCACTGCCATGAGCAGGGCACTCCTGGGGGGAACCTGCTTGCTTTTGTTTGTGAGTGAACTGTTGGCAAGCTGGCAGGTTCCTATTAGTAAATAATACCTAATAACTAATACATACTATTAATAACTGATGATGAGCTGGGAGGTTCCAATTAATTTGTATCTGCAGTGATTCCCTGGGTTGGTGGCTAATGGGCTGCCATTTCCCTCAAGGCAGCTCTGCCCTGCTCCCAAACCACTGCTTGATGTCACTGTGCTGTGCCCAGCCCAGCCCAGGCTGTGTCCCCACATATGTCATTGCTTGGGGCGGCCTCACCAGTTCACCTGGACACTGTGGGGTGAAGCACCTCCAGGGGAACCCTTTCCCTGCATCCCACCATGGGTGCTGGGTAGTGGGAGTGATCCCTGCAGACCCTTTCTGGGTAGAATTCCAGAGGGAGCCCCTGGTCAGGGAGATGGTTGGCCAAAGCCCATCCTCCTGCAGTGTAATGAACGGAAAAGGGAGGAATCCATAATAATGATGTAAAGGAAAGGGTGCAACCAGCAGGACATCAATCAGAGGGAAAGTGATAAAGGGAGCCTCTTGACAGGAAGAGCCAGCAGTGGAGGGAGGGATGGTGGCAGCATCATGAGGCCAAAAGAAATTTTGGCACGGTGATAAATCCTGGAGCGGCTGGAGCTGCTCGAGCACTAATGATGAGGCGAAAACACCAGCCACGTTTAACAAATATTTCTGCTCTGTATTTGGAGAGAAGCAGGACGACATGCTTGAATTGTACAAGAGTGATGAAACCGTCTATTAATTACTGCCGAGAATGTTAAACAACATCTGTCAGCTCAGCGGGCCCAGGCACCGCCCGCCCTGGCCTCCTCCAAGAGCTGGAGGAGAATTTAGCCTCCTCATTAATTTCCTACGAAATTTTGGAATAGCAAGAAAATCCTGGCCCACTGATGGAGAGCCCACCCATGCTGGGAGCTGCAGGGATGCAGGGGTGCTCAGTCCTTAACTTCGCTCTGCTGGGATTTATATCATGTTTGCACCCAGTTCGACCCTTCTTGATGAAGAATAGCCATAAGCTGGCAAAGGTTGGGCTTTTGTTTCCCATAGTTTGGTAAATAGATTTTCTTACATCCATGTGTTTTTGGAGGCTGCAAGAAAGTGAGGCCTGAGCTGGACAACATGGTCATTAGGGCATCCTGCAGGAATCTTTGTCACAGCTTTGGGAGGGACTGCCATTTTTCCCTGCATCTCCCATGTGCTGTACAGTGCCTGAAAACAGAAAAATGGAGGGGACAGAAGGACAGAGGGGATAGGGGGACAGGGGAATGGAGGAGATGAGATATGGAGGGGGTGGAGGGATGGAGGGGAAGGAGCAGAGGAGGAAGAAGAAATAGAAGGCAAAGATGAAGAGGAGGAAGAGGAGGAGGAGGAGGAGAAAGGAGTCCAGGAGGGGAGGACCCCACAGGACCAGGGCAAGTCCCAGCTGTGGCACAGTCCTGTTGCACCCCATCATTAGCAGTCAAGGTGTCTTCTTCATTTTCGGAGGTGAAAACTGAGCAGCAAAGGTGGCTGAAGGGCACAGCAGACTTCGATGGCAGAAAACAGGTGGCTCAGCAGCAGAAAGACACTAATTAACAAATTAACTCTGTACAGTATGCACTGACCAGGGTAAGCAGAGGAGGACTTGACAGAGTGACAATCCCACTAAGTAGTCCCCAGTGGGCACCGGGGCTGCCACATCCATTCGGTGCCAGATCCTTCAGTCAAACCCCCGGTGGTGCCCATGGTCATGGAAACAAGGAGGTCCAGGAAATTCAGGTGGGATTCTGGGTAAGGAGGAGAGCTGGGGATACACATGCAGCCAGCCAGGTCACATCGCTCAGCAAAGCCTGTCCCAACACCGGGGAGCTGGGATGGACACCCCCGCAGGGGCTGGGGTTGATGGGACTCAGGGCACACTGGGCTTGGAGACAGAGGTGGGGAGGCGGGGCTGGGTTGGTGCTGGATTCTGTGGAGAAGCTTTCCATCTCTTGGCCCCTTTGCATCCCGAGGGTGTAGGTTTAAGGAAGACTGTCATTGGTGAAAAATCATGAGATTCAATACAAGCAAAGCTCCTGCAGCTGCCTCTGCAAGATGCTGGGTCACATGTGGATTATTTTTCCCAGCCTTTTTCTACACATAAAGAGGCTAGAATTTACTCACTATAAAAACCAAAATACAAACATGGCTCCAAAATATTTGGGTGCTTTAGAGAAGAAAGCCTGGGGGAAGGGATGTCTGGGATGCCCCCTCCCAGCCTGAGCCCTGGATTCCCTCGCATAGCCACAGGGTGCAGGGGGAATGGGACAGATCTGGGGGTGCCCAGGAGGGACAGGGGTAACAAGTGTCAGTGGGATGGTGCCATCCAGCCACCTCAGCCCATAGCACCTCATCCCTCATGGCCCCCAGGGTGCCAGCTGAGCTGCTTGGGAGCCTGGGACAAGCAGTTAAAATACAGAAATGTCAATTTAAATTAAAACATGTTTCATAAAGGAGAAAGATAAAACCTTCCCTGCAGCAAAATGGGATCAAAGATTTATGGGGTACTGGGAGGACTGGAGTCCCCACTTCAGTGGGCTCAGGGTGGGTGGCTGGTTTGGCTTCTGCTGTTGGCACTGCAGGGCACCCCAAGGCTGCCACCTCCCCGTCCCACCCATCACAGAGGCCAGAGCTGGGTCTGCAACGAAATGTCAGCTCGACAATAAAATGTGCAGGAGCTACGTTTTCTTCAGGCTAATAGAACTCCTGGGCAGTTGCAGAGATGCTTGGTACAGAGCTGCCCTCCCTCTCCAGCACCCCACTCAACCGCCTCCTCATCTTCCTCGGAGACATGGGGCCCATCTGACCCCGTGCTCATTGTGCTGGCTCCTCACACAGACGCTGCTGAGCACAGGTCCCAGCACCAGCGTAAGACACAGCTCCAGAGCTGTGTGTGCCCCAGCAGGGAGTAAATCCTCTGCGTCCTGTCAAGGTAAAGTGACAAAACACCGGCCTGCAATGCAGGAACCGCAGTTATAACATGAGAAAATCAATGCAATATATTACCAGAGACATAAAGATGCTATTAATGCTTCAGCACAGAGCCCTTAGCTTTGCCTGACATTGCAGGGCAGGTTTACATGAGAGCTCTGTGCATTCCCATCCAGCTGCTCAGGTCACCCACATGCTGGGGCTCAGTTCTGTGTTTATTCACTGGCACAAGCAAAGCTTTCCTGCTCCCACATATTGACTCCTGGGCTTTGACCCTGCAAAGGGCCTGGGCCCCAGCTGGAGATGCAGCCAGGACTGCTGGGGCCAGGGTGATGCATGGCCTCAGTGAATGCCTTTCTAAGGTGCAAGGATCCAGTGAAGCTGCAGGTCCAGGCCAGGCAGGTGCCACCTCTCCTTCTGGGGATTCCAATGACTGTGCAGCTCTGCCATCCACCCACCTGCACTCAGGTACCTCCTGAAAAAGACTGAAGAGGATGACAAGCCCTATGCACCACAGACTGAAGCCACAGGACATGTATAAGGTGCAGCACTCCCCTGGCATGGCGGCTGCAGGCAGGGAGCAACCTGTGTCCTCAGGATATGTGTGCTGAGGACATGGATGCCACCCCCTGCAATTGACATTTTGGATTATTACTGAGAAGTTGAGTCAAGCCTCTTCTAATTGATTAATCAATAGCTTTAATTGAGTTGAGACTCCATAGTGGGCAGCCTCACCACTGTTATCCCGTTGTTCGGCACTGCCCTGACCTCCCACCAAAAACCTGTTGCTGTGTCTGGCCTCTGCGCAGGCTGGGCTCCCAAAGTGCAACGAATCACTGGGGCTAGCAGCTGCCTGGGGCTGCAGAGCACTCCTGCAGCAGTGACAGAGGAGTCGGACCATGCTCCCCCGGCACAGGGTAGGAGCCCCCAGGAACAAGCTGAACACAGGAGGCTGCAAAATGTCCACGGCCCATGGCACCCGTTCTATCAGCCTCGGCACAGCCCCTGGGGACAGGCAGGACATGACACCCCACCCGTGCAGCCTGCGAGCGCGCCTGGGGACACACGGAGCAGAGGGGATGGGGATGGGAGAACCGGGGCTGCCTACGGGCACCGCCGGGGTCACACTCCTGCATGGCTGAAACACAGCTCTGCAGAAGCGGAGATGAACATTTTATGGTAAAATATGCAGAGCATGGGACAAAAAGAGAGCGCGTTTCTCGCATAATGAGATGCAGTCAGAGACAAGCTCCCCAGGAAACCAATTAAGAGGGCGCTTTGCGTGTGTCAGGCCAATACCTGGCAAAGCCCGCTTTCCCAGAGCGGATTCCAGCCACGCGTCCCCAGCTCGGCCCCGTCCCGCAGACGCTCCGGCGCAGCCGGGAAACCCACGCGTGTCACAAGCAGCACTGAACCGCCTCTGCCCTCCGGGGCGCAGCGCGGGGCCGGGCATCCACGGCCGCGGAGCCCTCAGGGCTGAGCCCAGCACTGCCCCGCCCATGGGGGCTCGCTGCGCTCCGCGGGCGGGCCGGGGCTGCCCANCCCCCCCGGTACGGCCGCGTCCCGCTGCTCCCCCCTTGCGTGGGGTAGCGAGGACACTCCGCCGACCCCGCCGCTCTCTCCCAGGGGACCAGGAGGCGGGCGAGCTGGGGCTGGCGGCCGTGCCCGGCCGGCAGGCAGCCTTCCGGCAGGGCCTGGAGGCGGCTGTGCACTACGCCAGGGCTGTGGGCTGCCCCAGGTAGGTGCGAGGTGGGACCCCCGCTCCGGCC
This sequence comes from Drymodes brunneopygia, assembly GCA_013400955.1. NCBI lineage: Eukaryota > Metazoa > Chordata > Aves > Passeriformes > Petroicidae > Drymodes > Drymodes brunneopygia. The sequence goes on along the minus strand of VZTZ01045102.1, from coordinate 1,552,420 downwards.
GCGCCCCCCGCCCCGCGGCTGCCCGGGGCGCTTCCTCTGCTGCCCTCGTGCTCCAGCGCTGCGCCCGAGCGGAGCCCGCCCTTTGCCCCGCGCCTCCTCCGGCCGCCGGGTCACGGAGCCTCTCCCGAGCAGCGTCTCGGCTGCGTCGGGCCGGAGCCAGCTCGGGGCAGACCCCGCTGTGCGGGTCAGACCCTGCTTTGCGGGGCCGCGGCCTCAGCGTGCTCGCTGGGAGCGGACCCAGAGCTGCCAGGCATGAGCCCTGGAGGCTCTTGTTCCCACTTCCACACAACAGTCCCCGGGATAATCCTCCCTTTTTCCTCCCCAACTGCACCAGTCGTTTCCCCCAGGACACCACAACAGATGCTTTATTGAGGCCACGCTGACTCCAGCACAGCAACGACACCGTAAAAGATGCAATTAGCCTGGCACAGCTCCCTTCGGAAAACCAACAGGGCCCTTTTATTCCACTTACTTTGCACCATTCTTTCCCATTGCAACTCAGTCCAAAGCCCTGTGGAGGGCATGGGCCAGGCAAGCCAGAGGCTCCATTTGCACAGTGGTAGAGGCACATTAGAAACAAAACCTTTTCAGTGTTCACCTTCCCCCAATGGGAGCTGAAGATGGTCGCGCCCTTGAGCTCTTCATGGCAGGGCCGTCCAGCACAGGGCACTGTCCCCTCCGTGCTCACAGCCAGCAAGCAGTGACACCGTGTGGGGCAGGCCCCTGGCAGAATCAGCACATCAGTTGCCCAACAGTCTGGGGGCCCCCAAGAAGCAAGACTCCAAGAAAGCTCTAGCATCAGGGTGAAAGAGCTGAAGGCAGTTGGCAAAAGAGGGAAGAAGCAAGGTCTGTGTCAGGCAAAAGGTTCAAAGTCATCTGTCTGTCTGTTGAGGTGGGATGGTGCATATTTGTGTCCTGGCTGGCAGCTCACTGGCTGCTGTTGTGCCTCGTGCAGGGGAGATTGCTCCTCTTACCCCCTTCTGTGTCTGCTCCCCCAGCCTGGCCCCCTTTTCCATCAGCAGAGGAAGCTATATTAGATCAGGCCAGCTGCTTGCAGTTGGTGCCTGTGATTATCTCTCTGTGCCTGTAGGATTCATGTGATGGCTGGGCGGGTTCCCCTGGGCACAGACAGGGCTGCAGTGGCAGGTGAGATGGAAACCACCTTCATTGAGAATCTCAGATACACTGCTGACCTCCTGTCTCAGGTAAGTGGGGAATGGGTCCTGCTTTGTGTGTGCAGCTCTTAGGATACCCAAGATGGGGAATACCCCATGAGCCTGACAGGGGAAAGTTGCGTTTCCCGCTGCAGAGATGACAGGATGCTCCACAGGGTGACAGTACTGTGTTACAGGAAGACATGATTGGACTGTTGGAGCCTATTAACAACCGCATCACTGACCCTCGCTACTATCTGAACACCCCACACCAAGGTAAGCCAGACACCAGGAGTCTCCTTCAGAGGAGGAGAAGGATCTCCAAAGTCTGAAACGCAGGAGGTTGCCTCACCAGGAGGGAGATGTTGAGGGAGCACAGTTGATGAAGAGGGGTCCTGGGGCTTCTCTGTGAAGCTTCCACCTTGGAGGCAATGGTCTCTCATTTCTTGCCCCCTTAGCTGCTGCCATCCTGGAGAAAGTAGGACGGCCCAATCTGAAGCTGCAGCTGGTGAGTCAGCATTGAAACTCTACATGAGGGAAACTTGTGCAGGTCCACATGGGAGTTCTGGTGGCCATGGGCTTGTTATCCCCTCTTGGGGACATTGGACAGGGACCATAGCACAGCTGTCCTTAACTGCTCACTGCTGAGCAGCTGTATCCCCCCTTTTCCTCTCTCGCCCCCAGGACCTTTTTCACTGCCAGATCATGGATGGCAATTTGTCACGCAACCTGGAGACGTACTTCCCGCTCATCGGTAACGCCTGGCGCCCAGACCAACTCCACTGTGGCCATGGGGCAGGAGTGGCTTTGAGAGGGGGCCCTCCTCCTGCAGGCTCTGCTGTAGCTGGCTGGGGGTGTGGGGCTGTTCTTGGGTCACCTTGTCTCCTGGCCAAAGAAGGCTGCAGGCAGAGCTGCCTTGGGTATGGCCTCTCCCCTTCCTTCCCTAGGTCATATCCAGATTGCACAGGTACCAGGGCGGCACGAGCCCGATAGCCCTGGGGAGTTGAACTTCCCCTACATCTTTGAGCTCCTGGAGTCGCTCGGCTACACCGGCTACATGGGGTGCGAGTATGCTCCCAAGGGTGAGTGGGCCAGCAGGTCTGAGCCCCACAGGCAGGTCCAAGCACAGACCAGCTGCCTGGGTACTGTGCAAAGACAGGCAGGTCCTGGGTGTCAGTCCCTACCTGGAGATGAGAGCTCTGTCCTGAACAGAAGCTGCTTCAGCTTCTCCAAGTTGCAGCAGGAGACCTTGTCTGTCACTGCAGGAGACACCCTGGAAGGTCTGGGCTGGCTGCGATCCTATTGGGAAAGCCGAGGGCTGCAGCACGGTGGGACCAGCAAGGCAACCAAGAAAAACTAGAAAACCATGAGAATAAAAGACGAAGCAATGGCTTAACAGAAGAGCATGTGTCTTCTGTAGGACTAGGCGAGTGTGGTGGGTGGGATGATTTCCTAGTGAAGTTAGGAGCACCCATGCCATTTTCCCTTTCCCAGGCTCTACTGGGCCAGCCCAAGCTGTTGGGACCCTCATCTACTCAAGTACCACCTGCGGCATGTTAGATTTAGGGATGGCTCAGGCACCACTGTAAGTGACTTCAGGTACACAGAAACCTTCCACTTCCAGGCTCCAGGCGTGTCCAGGGAGAGGTTTCCAGTCTCCCCAATAAGGGAAGCATTCAAGCTGGTGCCTGAAGTTGTGGAAAGAATGCTCTGGAGTTGCAGGTACTGAAGTTCTCAAGGCTGTTGTCAGTGCCCAGCACTGAGTCTGCAGCAGGGCTGCAAGTAAAGGAAGCAGTCCCCTCCCAGGCTGTCCAATCCATGGTAACAGGCTGGGAGCTGCCTGCACATGGATACTCAAGGCTGACTGCCCTGCTGCTCCTGCTCCGGAGCAAGTGTAAGATTCCAGAGCAAACCCAGCCAGCCCTGTAGCCAGGGCTGCTCTGCATCCTCTACAGACAGCATTCCACAGCCTACAGTGACTGAGCAGGGATCTGGTTCAGTTTATTTCACAGATAGATCAATGGCTCAAATGTACACCTCCATAAAACTTTTCTGTGATCCAGTTCACCCTTCCTGTCCCATTCATGCTCTCCCAAGGAAAGCAAAAGGCCAGAAGCAGTTGTCCTCACTGCCAGTCAGGCAGCCCTGCAATCAGGAGTCTTTCCACCTACAGCCAGAGCACTGTGCAGTGCTGCCCTGGGCAGAAGATGGTGCTGTGCATGCTCCTCAGTGCCTTCCCAGCAGGCAGAACTCACCTATGGATGCCAAAGCCATGTCCCTGAGAGTTGTTCTGCTTCAGCCAGGCTGCAGCATCCAAATTCCTGCCCTTGCTGTTTGGTTCAGCGCCAATTCAGTATCAAACCCACTGAAAACAGCACACAAGGGCCATACCAGCCAGCCAGCACATCCCCAGGCTCCTCAGATCAGTAGCCATGCGTGCCAGTGGCAGCACTGCCTGCGCTGCCCACGCACAGGTTCCCCCAGAGACCTGTTCTTGCCCATGGTCACCAATGGCACAGCCGTGCCGAGGTCAGAATACGCATTCCTCCAGGACGTGGGTGCTGGTGCTAGAGCAGGCCTGTCCACAGGTTGAAGCAGGCGGTGTTGATGACTGACTCCAGGTGATGGTACGTGGACACAAGCTGTGGCAGGGGACTCTCGCTGTTCTGGGGCTGCACTGGGAACGGCTCCCGGAAAACCACGGTCAGGCTCTGCTGAGAGGGAGGAGAGGGTCAGGGGACAGGATGCAGACAAGCACTGTGCAGTCCCTAGCCCAGGTGTGTGGACACTTTTCTGGCAGTGTTGGGCAAATACTGGGAGAAGTCCCAAAATGCCAAGAGCACTAAGCTAGTGCCTCCTCCTGTGACAGAGCGTGTTTGAGCCTCCTCCAAGTTTTTCTGCTGGAAGTTCAGTACAAGGACTTGCCCACTCAGTCCCAGCTCTCATGAATCTGCAGTTACACCAATCCTGGCAGCAGCCACAGGAGAGGAGGGGATCCTACAGCCTCCACAGTAACAGGAGCTTCTAGGGAAATTAGAGGGAAATTTCTTCTTCTAAAGGAAAGAGTAGGAGTGCAACAAATGGGGAAGGGGAGGAGATTAAATGCAATAACCCGCAATCCTAAAAATAAATGCTTCCTGCTCCACTCTGATTAGTGACTGTACTGACAAAGCAGGGCAAAGGCAGAGGGGAGTAGGGAGCAGGCAGAGGTTGCAGGAGCTGAAGCAGAACAAGAATGTGAGTGACTCAGTGCACTCAGATCAGCATCACGGAGGCAAGATATAGGGACGGGATGTTCTCCAGAGCTGAAATGCAGCACAGCCAGTAGCCAGGGTCCCTCACAAACTGGTAAAGCCATGAGAAGAGCTGTGTTAACTACAGAACAGCAAATGCACCACCATCATTTGAGAGGGGAAAGGAAGTGATTTGTGAGCCCAACTCCAGCAGCATGCAAGGCTTCAGAGCAGGCTGGGAGAGACAGAACCATGAGGGAAATGCAGCTCAGTGCTACCGAAGTGATGTGCTAACACTAAAATTCTCTTTGAGAAGGTAATATTTCTAGACAAAGGAATCATGGTACATCTTATCTGAGATTCAGGAAGGATTTGATGTGGTGTCACATGGGAAATTTAGGTAAGCTGAAAAGATAGGAGTTAACTCAAAAATTATAAGGTGAGAACATAGCTGAAAGGGGAAATAGCAGGCTGGAGAGAGGTTACAGATAGAGCTCCTTCAGGACAGGCTTTGGGACTCACATTGCCTAGTATTTTAACAAGTCTGGTACAAAGATGAGTAGTGTGCTGATAAATTTGAGGCACTAATACAAAAGAGGATTGGGATAATGCAAAAAAAAAAAACCACCCTTAAGCGAGTTTTGAGAGGCCACAAGAACGGGTTGAATGCTAAGCACAAAATACAATGTCATGAAAACAAAGGATTTCTGTTACAAAATGAGCGTCACTGGGAGAGGGGATGGAGGGTCTGGGTTTATCATATCAATGACCACAAGGTGACATTATGACCATCAGGTGGCAGGAGGCACTGAGCAGCCTTCCAGCAAGCACCACCTCTTCTGTCTCCCCTACTTGCTTTTCAGATGGAGCATGATTTATTTTATACAGCATCAGTTACTCTGCAGTCTCTGCAGAACTCTTATTGTGGACTAAAGCCTCTTGTAGATCCCCTGCTCTCACATGGAGCTGCATTCCCTGTGACCCATCCTGTACCCTGCCTGGAAGCACAGCTGAAAGCAAAGTATTTTTGCCTTCAAGTTCAATGAAGGCAAAAGCCCTTGCAGGTTTGCTGGGACCCTGACAGTGCAGGTCTCCTTCCTTTCTGCCCAGGTAGGAGCAGCCCACAGCACTGGTGACCCCTCCCAGCCAGATCCAGTGTGATCTGACTTTGGACTGAATACAGAAGAACTGCTTAGCCTAGATAGAGACAGCTGAGAAAATGATCCAAAAGCAATCCTGTGAAGGAAAAGAGGATCAAGTGCTCACTGTTTTCTAATACAAGAACAAAGGGGCATCACATGCAAAGAACAGTAACAGCTTCAAAAATAAGCCAAGGAAGTTCTTCACCTAGACTGCAACAGCCTCATTGAACTGCAAGTCAAGGGAAATCATGGATACTATAACCAAAGGAAATAAAGCTGTGGAGGGCTATTAAATAAATGCAAAGGCCACTTCTAGCTCAGGATGGACCTAAGCTATCGATTTTCAGATGTTGGGACAGAATTTAGGAGAAGCATTACAAGCTTCTTGACCTGATCATGTTCTCATGCACACTTGGCCACTGCTCGATCAGTCTAGACAGATTCCTGGCCTGAGCCAACATAGCTGTTGTTCTGCTCCCAAGGACTCACCGTTTTTCCTGAATGAGAATCGAGAAACACAAGAACGAAGCAATCTGTGAACTTCTGGTTGAGCACGACCTGTCAGGAGAGTCACGGAGCACATCAGAAAGGAGCCAGGACAGGAACACAGGGACAGAGGCTGCAGGTGGGCAATGGGCTGGGTCTTACCAGATACTGGGTGCCAGTTTCAGCATTGTGGAAGTGCCGACAGCTCTGGGGAAAGCGGCTCAACAGCACCTTGATGAGGCTCTGGTACCAGGAAACTGTCATGGTGAGGAAGCATTCCTGCAGGCATAGAAAAGGCCTGATTTTCAGCCTCCCTCTAGCCACGGCACCAGAAGCCATAATGCTACAGCAACCTTCAGACCCCAAATCAGATGCAACCCTCACAGCCCACTGAGGATGCTGAGCAAGAGCTGTTCACTCTCTATAGACAGGTCCATGCAGACTCCCCCTTCCCCTGCCAGCTAGGAGCTGTGTTCCTGCCTCTACCTTCCCACCAAGCAGGAAGAGCTGTGCATTGCAGGCCCCTTCACCTGGCACCCCACTCCATCCCCAGAGCAGAACAGCGGCTGCTGTGCACTGTGCCCCCATCCCTGCTGCTCACCAGCTGGGGATCAACATCTGCAATGGATTTCCCATGCACGGCATCGAGCAGCTCCTCCAGCTCCACCAGTGACAGCTTGCCCAGCTTCAGCTTGTCGGAAGCCAGAGGCTCCAGAAGGAAGAGGCGCTTCCAGAGGTTGTCCCTGCGGCAGTGGCACTTGGCCAGTTGCACCATGCTGCTGAGCTGCTTCTGGGCTGAGGCCACCTCGGAGGCCAGCAAGGGGAAGAGCGGCGAGGTGTAGAAGAGCCCTGGCCCCAGTTTGACCTGCGTGCCCCCCGCGTAGAACTCGCTGCTGTCCTCCATGTCCTGCCACAGCTCCCGCTCTGCCGATGGCTGCTGGCCCAGGCTGGGCTCCGGCTCCGCTGCCTCCCAGGCCGCCCGGCCCACCACAGGCTCCAGCACTTCCCGCTGCAAGCGCGGCAGCTTCTTGAAGCGTCGCATGTCAGCCGTGAGCCGCGGGAAGAGCTCCCGCTGGCTTGTCATGATGACGTAGAAACGCAAACTGGGAGCAAGGAGACACTTGTGACCTGGGAAAGGGCTGCTCCCCTCTCAACTGCACTGCAAATGACCCACAGGCCCCTCTGTACCTGCCACAAAGGGTGCTTCTCTGCCCAGGTTCTCACAATGATCCTCCCCAGACACCAATGACTCTGTGCTATTCCAGACAGAACCAGTCCTTCCCAGAGCCCTCCACCCCAGCCAGGAAGCTTTGCTGTCACTGGCCCCCAGTGCTCACCGGAGCATGCGTCTCTCTGCCTCGCTCTGCTCCTCAAATGGTGCTGCACTGTGACAGACCAGGAGGGACACATCGAAGTCATCATGATGACGCAGACCTTCAGAGTCCTTGTAGGAGCCCGAGCTGGGATAAAAAAGCACATCAGTATGAAGGAAACCTAACTTTGTTCTCCCAAGGCTCCTGATCACAACAAAAACATTGAACATGGGGAATTCCACACGGCAGGAGTCCTCAGAAGTGCCATAGGAAATGTCAAATGCCCCTGCAGACATACCACCACCTCTGCTGGCCATCTCAGAAGGACTGGCCAGAACTGCTGTCTGGCACTGTTGTAGAACAGTCAGCTTTGCTGGCACCTTGGGGCAGTGTCCCCAGGACTGGCAGGTTGCCACCAATCTCCAGCAGCTCCAGGAACTTGCACTCACCTGTTCCAAATAGAGACCAGTGCATATTCATTCTGCTCTGTGCCCGGTGTTCCCTTCTTGCTGTCACTGCCTGTGGCCGGCCGGGCCATGCGCAGGGGTTTCATGTGGTAGGTGTTGGCGTGGTCAGCGATGTAGTTGTACAGCTGGTGTGCAGTGATCATGTTGGTGGGCAGGGCCAGCGTGCCTAGTGAAAAAACACATTGCTATCCCAGGAGACACTCTGTGCCTCTTACCTGGGCAGAGCAGTGTCCTCCCATCTACTCCAGGAGATAGAGCAACAAGGACTTCCCCTGGAGCTCAGCCCCTCCCATCACCCTCACCCTGTCATCTCCCTGAATACTCCATAGGTCAGGTTTATTTGTAAACTTTTGCCAAGTTACGTGCTGGTGATCAACTCCAGACTGATCACATATTGATCTATATACCTTGAAAAACGTGATTACGGCCAAATTTGGGGATGTCAGGGTGATGGGCAATGAAATCCTCCAGGAAGCTGGTGAGATGGTAACCTTGGCGGAGAGTCATGTGAGAGCCCAGCAGGTACTGGTGCACTATGCGCAGGTGGAAGTCGTAGCTGAACGAATGCACGTGCATGAGGTCCCGCACCTTGTCACACTCCTCTGTGAAGAGCATAGAGAGCTGTGGAGGGACAGGGAGACAAGGCAGGAATGTTACCAGGCACCTCACACCCTCCTGCAAAGCCCTGCTGACAAGGCACAGTACAGCCAGTGCAGCTGCCCCAGCACCTGAGCAGGATGCAGCCTCATAACACTGCCGTGTGCATGTGCAAGCTTTCCAGGAAAGGCTCAGCAAACCTGCAGACAAGGTCTTGGAAGCCTCAAAGCTCAGGGGAGACACTCTTGGCATATATAAGATACAGCTTGCTACAGAGCTACCTTGGAAAGGACAGTATGGTCACGTGTACCTCCTGTCTCAGACAGCCTGGGGCTGACCAGCTTCTACACAGACACCCAGAGCCCTTGCGAACAGACAGGGGATACCCTGACCCTACAAAGGAGAAGGGAGCAGGCAGTCCCAGAGTGTTGTAGAGCAAGACACAGAGGTACAAAGAAACCTTTCTGGTACAGAAAGTAATCTCCTCTGGCAAAGGGCAGCCAATCATGTTCACAGATCCCTGTTCCCATTCCACTTCCTTGTTCCAAGGGAAGCAGAGAGCCATGCACTGACTTTCCCTGGAGCAGTCATCTTTGCCAGAATTGCTCCCATTCCTCCCCAGCCTGCTCTGTCTTGCTCCCCCAAGCTACGACAGGAGTCATCCTCTTACCAAACCTCCCATCTCCTTTTACTGCAATTCAGGTCTGTTCAAGCAGCGCCATGGAGGGCACGTGGCTGCAGAAGCCTCTGTGCGGCTCTGCTTTTCCATGAGGAGGGAGCAGAGCTCTCCAGAACTTGCTATGCCCGAAACGTCCACTCTGTTCCAGAGATCACTCCTCTCCACAAAGCATCCCCTGGCCCTGAGGAGCATCAGCTGTGCCTGCAAATCCATTACCTGAGAGTTCACAGACTGGCCCATGGGGATGCGCGAGCACTCCAGTGCGTATTGTTTCACACAGAAGTAACAGCCCTGGAGGAGAGAGCATGTGAGCAGAGCAGAGCAGAGCAGAGCACAGCCTTGGGCCTCCCCAGGGAAGGAGCTTCACACTCTGGGCTGGGGATGCTCTCGCCCCACGTTCTGTCTCACCTCTTGTCTGAACCAAGCCAGACCAGCCAACATGTGGCTGAGCACAAAGCATGCTAACTGGTGCTGAGCTTTTCATTATCCTTTCTCTAGGCAACTCTTAATGCTCTGAGCCCTGCAGGATGATCTCTAGCCGATCCCAGTCTTGCAGGACCATGGAAGAAGCAGGACAAGACAAATGAAGAATCACATGTCCCTGCTGCACTTCTCATCACTCCCTTTGTCACCTCTGAAGACTGTCCCTGAACCCCCAGATCTTGCTTTGTTTCTTGTTCTTTCTTACCTGGAAGGCCAACTCCATGAGCACAATCCCACCTGGAAGAGCTCTCTGTAGATGGTAGGTGGCAACAGCAGGGCTTGTGCTCTGGGAAGAGAAGGACAAAGCTGAAGAGGCTCTCTGGCACACAAGGGTGTGAAGATGCCACAAGGCTCTGTGGCAGAAGTGGAAATAGAGGGGCCTCGTCAAATGAGCGATCTCACTGGAGAGGAGATATGGCAGAACTGAAAGTGAAAAGAATCCTAACAAACCTAATAAACAGCCTTTGAGAGAACACACCAGGCACACCGATCCCTTCACCTCCTGCTTGCTCAGGACAGGGTGTCTCTAGAGTGTGGGACACTGTGAGCCAAGGAACGATAGTGTCCATGGAACCTTACTCCTGCTGTGGCATCCCCATACCATTGTGCCTGCCTGATACAGCAGCTATCAGAGACATCCTGTCTCAATTCAGAGTTTAGCTGCAAGCAAATTCATTTGCTCTCTCAACTTGCTCAGAAGATTGCTCTCCTCTTGTTTTATCTGCAAGGTGTTGTCTTACCCACAGTCCTGCACCAACATCAGCCAAAGGCAGGTGCCAATAAAGTGTTGGAAAAGGGTGAGTAAATGCTGTGTGCTCCTATCATCCCTGGGTGATTCCATGAGCCATGGGTAGTTTCTGCTTAGCTAGAGACTCCAATGGATTCCTCTTCCAGGTACTTACTCACTCTGTCTGGTAAGCTCATGTTCACAGAACTCATGTAAGGTTTTAAGTGTTTACAAAATCTTTTGATGATGACCACTGTTAGCTGCTGCTCAAAACTGGCTCCAAATACTTTCATCTGATGGTCTCTAGGTGTTGTATTGAATAAGACAGCAAAGGGTCAATCCCTTTCCAGATCAGCCACAATATGGTAGAGTTCTGACTTGCTCCTCCCTAGCTGCCACTTCTTTATACATGAGGAACCTCAGCCTGCTCTCACAGTAGAGCCATTCCAAGCTTATCTTTTCCAACCTCTAGCTTCCACATTCATCTCCCTCTAACTAAAGATCCTTCTGCCCTAGAGTTGCCCTTAACCATAGATGGTGAAGATTCTCTGACAGGTAATTCTCTAGAATCTCACCCAAAAGCAGCTATCCTTGCCATATATCATCCTGTTCCTCTTCTGAATCCCACCTGGAAAGGGCTCTGAGGCCTGTAGGAAGACATGCAGGAGGACAAAGAGATCTCATCACACCCAAACTCTCAAAGATGGTGCTGGTCTAGACAGGCTGGCTTTGATGCTTTCTCTGGCCTCCCACAGCCTGACTTCCATCCCAGTTCCACCCTTGTAGCAGAAATGCACTCACCTTCGGACTTCCCTCTGGTTTTGGCTTTGTATAGGAAAAGGACCCTCTACCCTCCACTCCCATTGCTGCCAGAGCTCGGATCCGGCTTGTGCTACTGGAAATGAGAGCAGAGACAGACTTGAGCAGGGAGCCAAGACCTGTTGTGTCAAACCAGGGCACAGCTCAGCATGCCGGCTCTTCTCCAACACCAGGGTTCCCAGCACGTCACTGACCTGCGCGTGGTAGGTGAGGGTGGCCGCACTTGGACCAGAATGAAGCCCATGCTCTGCAGGTACTGGATGTACTGCTGCAGGAAGGCATTGCACATCTCCTGCAGCCACGGCTCCTCCTTCACCTTGCAGGGCAGTGCTTCTGCCGAGTCACAGCTGTGGCTGCGGTCCCTCCCCGAAGCTGTCGAGTCATTGGAGCGGTGGCGCTTCTGCAAGAGAAGGTAAGGTCCTAAGGAGAATTGCTGTGACTGGCCCCAGCAGAGGACACCAGGTGCCCTGGTTGAGCAAAAGGTAGATTTCTCTCTGCCAGAGAGCACTAACATCTGGTTCTCCAAGCACTGACCTAGTGCATGTGCCAAAATGCAAGATTCAAGATCTACCCAGCCATGCACTGACCTAACAGCACTCCAATAACCTGCAGGAAATAGCCTGCGCCAGCATCCACATCTGCCCCCCCAGAACAGCTTCCACAAAGTGTTAATGGCTCACAACTGGCTCATGCAAAGCTCAGAGCTTCAGCTCCTATTGCCATGATAAGAGTCCAATCCCCTTATGAATCCTGCTGACTTCTCAGGATTTCCTAGCAGTTCAGTAGCACTGAAAAGGAACAGTGTTTCCTTCTAAACACTTTCAGTTCTCCTTTTGATGTCTTGAACACTCCTTTTCTTTGTGCTGAGAGAGACTAAGGTTTCTTTTTTTGATCTCTCTACTTGAAGCCTGCAGCTCTGTTACATGTTTCTATCTGGCTTTCTGCCTATCTGCTCCACCAACCACAAGAGATGTCTCTTTACCTGGCATCTCTCCAGCTACTCTCTGACTTTCTCCAAGTCTCTCCAGTTCAGTGCCTTTGCCACAAGGTGTTTGCTCTCACACTTACTGGCCAGATGAAGACATTAATACACTAGCATTTTAGAAATTTATTAGAATACTACCCATTATACTAACACCCCTTTCTGATATACTCAAACCAGTGTCTGCTGTACCCAGCTGTTCACAAGTTGAAGAAACCACTGAGATGTGTTTGTTCTCTGTACAGGCTCTGCAGTGAGTGTACAATACAAGAGGGTTCAAATTTCTCTCCACATTGTGCTGTTTTTCTGGGAACCAGGTCCCAGCTCCCACAATAGCTCTCATTTCACAGGCTATTCAGGTGCCTCTTGAGTTCCTTGCATTCCTTTTCTCTTCTAACCTATCTGAACAGCCCTCCAGTACTGCAAAGCCTGGCATCTCATACATCCCAATAAAAGACCTGGAGATACTGAACCCAGTACACCACCTTGAAACCCCTGCTGTGAGGCTCTTCAAATCCAATAACCAATTTCCATTTTGCTCTGTTTCAAAAACAATGTGAAGTTTTCATTCTGTGATGATACTTTCCCTTTCACTTGCAAGTGTTCAATTTCTGTAGCAACCTCTGTTTAAAGACTCTGTCAAAATCCTTTTGACATTCTGATAAATTACAACAGCCTGTTCTTCCCTTCTGACACACATACAGGCTGTGAACAGCCAGTATGGGATCTGCACTGGTTAGTCTGTTAGATTGCAACCTGCTTAGGATTCAGCTGGTTTGCTTTCAATTGTTTCTGCTATTTGTTGGGTCCAGAAAAGGTTTACCAGGTTTGGCTGCTGAATGCATAAGGGAAGTTTTGCTTCCTTAACAGATCAGTACCAGACAGTGTCCTTGATGGCTTCTCCAGACTCAACCTCAAATTCCCTGGGTAGAAAAGGAAATCACTCTTCTCCAGGGATAGTGTGGCTGCAGGAGAAGGGCCTTGAGGACCCAAGGATTTTCTCAGTCTTCATTTCACAGGGTTCAAAGTCATCCTGTATTATGAGTGAGGCCAGAGCAGCCCTGTCTTGCGAAAAGGCTGCTCCTCTGTCCCTGTGCACGAAGCCTGACGCCAGTGGTGCTTGCTGACACTCACCTTCCCCTCTACCTTGCCCAGCTGGTCAGTCTGGATTTGCTGCCGGAAGGCCGGGTCAAAGAGCAAGGGGGTGGCACAGTAGTGAACCAGGCGTGAGGACTGCTTCAGAGTCTCCAGGTCTGCCAGCTGCACAACACGAGAGGAGTGTGGTTACAGTACACCCCCCTCACTGAGGCTAGGAACAAGCTGTCCATGACACTGCAATGCTGCTCAAATGGAGGCAACTGGGGGAATCCCCTGCTTTACAGCCTTTCCAGTGCTGAGCCCATGCCCAGTGCTTTCAAGTGAGGCCCCATGCCCAAGTGTTCAGAGCCGAAAAGTTCAGGGAGCACTGCTCCACCGCCTAGCACCATCCCCAACATACACCCTGCTTGGAGCTCCAGTGCTCCCCTTTGCTGGTGCTCCCAGTGTGTGCTGTAAGAAGGCCCAGCCCACCACCTGCCCAGGCTGCACTCACACTGATAGGCATGTTGGACTGAGCTGATCTCTGCTGCCAGGTGACAAAGAGGTTTTCAATCTTCATCTGCTTCTCCAGTTCTGAATGAAAGAGAGCAGTCACAAGAGCATCAAGCCACAGCCCCAAGTATAGTATTGCTACTCTCCTGAACAGGCCATAATCCATTCCCACAGAAAACTGTCCCCTGTCAGAACTTTTGATCTGCTCTGATCTCTTTTTCCATAAGTGAGATAATTAGGCAGTCTCCCATGATATCAGCCCCCTTGCTTTACCTTTCCTCTCCATGCTCTTGATTTCCAGGAACTGGGCCCCATGACGAGCCACGGGGTCAAAAGGTGCCGAGTCAGGCCCGTGGGGGATGCGCCTGATGGTGGTGACATCCCGCAGGGCCTCGTCAAAGGGCACCACGTCGGGATGGAAGTGCAGGGACGGGAGGCTGCGGGCAGAGCTGCTCAGCCGGCCTTGCTCCTTGCTGGGTGGGGGACATGGGCTCCGGATCAGTGCGTCCACCTCCAAAGTGGAGTTCAGGAAAGGATTTGGCTCCTAAGAAAACAGACACAGCCATGAAAGCCTCCTTACTGCCAGCCTTGGAGCAAGAACCCACAAGAACAGAGTAAATCCAATTCCGGCCATCTGCTGAGATCTGTTAGCCTTCTCCACAACCAGTCCCCAGAAGAGCAGGCTTGGGCCCAGCATGGCTCTAATATGCAGTGGGAAGCCCATTCCTCAACCTCCTTCACCCTAAATAATTCAGTCACCAATAAATGCTGCCAGCAGAAGGACCCAGCTTCTCTTTCCACCTCTGTCTTCAAGAGCAGGGCAACAGTCTGGCTGGAAATGGTCAAGTTGGACATGTGAATGTCTGGGGATGCCCAGCCAATCAGCACACAAAAGGTGCCTGCAACTTTCCTCAGACCCCCAGACTGCCAAGCCCCTTCCTGAAGAAGAAAGGACTGCCCTGCCTGGTGCAGTGCCCTACCTGCTTGCTGTCCTCATGCCATGGTGTGTCCATGAAGCAGTGGTGGTGGAAGAGTCCCAGTTTTTGGCTGATCAGGCAGTGCACGATGTGGGACCGGGCATTCTGCCACTGCAGCAGGCGAGTCAAGGAGCAGTTCAAGTTGGCCCCCAGGTCTGGGGACCAGTTGTAAGTGTAGAGTGTCAGCTGGAGAGAGAGGAGGGGGAGGAAGATTTAAGGACATGCTCAGAAAGAGCTTGCATGGTGCCACAGTCTGCCCTAGGTGTTCTGTGGGTACTTGCTGTAGCTGCAGCCAGTTTCAGATGACAAGGCTGGAACAGGGAGAATGGCAACAGCTCAATTACAGTCCCCTGTTAACAGCCATAGCCATTACTACCTTTTTGTCAATGATCTCTATGAAGAGGAACCTTTGCCGGGGCACCAGGTCTCGACCAACAAGGCTGGGATCAGAGCCTCTCTCTGCTGAGCTGAATTCCATGGCCTCAAAGCGCTGGAGCCCTTTGTGAGCTGCAAGAAGCCACAGTTATGACCCTCAATAATGGCTCATCCCACTTTTATGTCCCACCATACCATTAAGGTGGCATGACAGGACATTTTACCACAGTACTGCTCAGCTTGTCTTGGAAAAAGCTGTCACAAGCACATTTGAGAGTAAGGTCTCAGAAGGCAAAACCAGACAACCCACTGCCCACCTCTGGGCACAGGCAGTCTGTCCCAGTAAGGAAGGGAACCCTGTTCATTGATGCCCCCCTCGAAGAGACTCCAGCACAGTCCCAGGGACCATGGCCAGGCACTCACCCTGTTCTGTGCTGCAACGCCACTGCTGGAAATTGCGTCCCAGCAGGATGAAGTGTCTGATGACTCCAGGGCGAGGGCTGGCACTCTGACCAGACTTATAGGGCAGGAAGGCAGTGCCCCGATGGCAGCTGCAAAGAAAAGCCCCAAAGGTGGCTGACAAGTAGAGCTGTGGCAGTAGAAGTACAGCTGATCAACACCTGCTGGTGTCAAACAGCCGCCTGTGAATCACATAACTCACCAGATCTGCTCAAACACTTTGACAGTGGTGTCACTTGCCAGGGCAGTGACCAGGTTCACCACTTCTGCTAGGATGGAGGACAGGAGGAATCGAGACACCATCTCTAAGGAGCACTGCTGCACTGACGGGCACCCTGCATGGAAGATGTACTGTAGGACAAGGTGCCAAGCTGCCCCAGAGCCACGTCCTGCCCACATGAGCAGCGGAGAGGGCTAAGGGCCTGAGGCGGGCAGAGCTCGAGAACAAGAACCGTACATGGAGAAGATGAAGCCTGAAATAACCCCTGGTTTCACACTGTGGCCCCAAGCGGGACCTGGCCAAACTCTCTGTATGCTCTGAGCACAGCACTTTATACCCCCCCCTTGTTCCCTGGCTTACTCCTCATGAGAAGAGGAGAGCTCTACTTTGCCAGCAGGAGTGTGAGAGGATGTACAAACACCAAAGTGAAAGGTAACCAGAAAGGAGCAACAGGGCAGCCATACAACCCCAATCCCTGCATATGAAGGGTGCTCCTCCTCTCCCTCCCTCCCTGCAAGAGTCAGGGGTCTCCCATGCAACTTCACAGACCCAGAGCATGTTGCAGAGGCTCAGATCCTCCATCCCCGCTACATCTGGGAGCTAAAGCACTACTCCAGCTGGTAGCTGGGAATCCAGGTCTCTCCAAAGCAGCTGCAGGCAAGTTCAGCAAGCCCTGGACTTGGAGCATAACCACAGGCCTTAGAAGGTTTGTTCTGATGCACAGGCACATGCCAGGCCTCCTGCCACAGCTTTCTAATGCTGATTCTGGCCCTGAGACCAGTGTGACTTGGGTGAGGTTTGGGGAGAGACAGGGTGTGTATCTAGGACCAGCAAGGAATGAAGACGGATGGTGCTGTAAGACGACTTGTCCTGAGAGCTCTGGGTAGAAAGGCCCACTCCCAGCCCACCTGGAGGAGCTGGGACCTGAAACACATACCCAGGTGGTTCATGAATGCCATCCACTGCTGGCAGGTTTGATTGAAGAGTGGGTGCATGGTACCTACATCTCCTTCTTCCAACTGGCAGGCTCGGCGCCTGAGGAGAGGGGAGAGAAGCACAGGTACACTAGATCAGTCATCTGTGGAGAAGGTAGAAAAGTGCAACGGTCCCTTCACAGCTCCAGAGCACAGCCTTGGGAGCCTCCTTTTTGGGTTGATACAACCCTTGAGCTGGGTCACTTTGGGTCAGTAGCCATATGAGTGTCAGGTGTTGCACAGGGCCCCACAGTGCAGAGAAGGGATCTCTGGCAGGGAGAAACAGCTGTGCTCCCAGCAACACTCCAGCAAAAAGGGCTAAGGCTTTGCATGTGGAAGGCAGCTTTCCTAAACTGCCTGTGTAAGGGAGAAACTACAAGGAAAAGGAATGTGGTCCAGAGGCCATCAGGATGCAGAGCAATGTACAACAGATGGGGGGAACAACATCCTGGCTGTCCAGCCTGCAGGCTGTGCTTGCCTCTGTGCGTGTTCCAGTTCAGCTGTGGCTGTGGCCCGATCCTGGCTCAGGTGCTGCTTGACATTCTCAGTCTTGTGCCGCCGCCTCGTGCGAGCCTCTTCCGGCCTCTCCAGCACAATATCATCAGTGGTCTTGGGACTGCCCAGCTCCGAGGACTCTGCCTTGCTCTAGGGGAGAAAGGGGTAAGTTCATGGTGTGCACATACATAGCCTAGTCAGTGCCCTGATCTCAAAGTTCCTGCTGCCAGCCTGGCCTCCCACCCCCAGCCAGATCCATTCCTCATGGCCTGACACACCATGAGGACCGTACAGGCCCTGCTCCTGCAGCAACATTACCAGCATGTCCCAGAAGCTGCGGCGTCCCAGCTTGTTTGTGGGTGTGACTGGTTCTCCAGAGCTTGGTGAAGGTGCAGAGGTGAAGTGCAGGGGTGGAGGACAGCTCCTGCCAGACCCCCCACTGGCCAGGGCCAGGCCCTTGGTCTCTGACATGGTCCTCCTTAGGCCTCCTAGGGAGACAAAGCAACTCAGACTCTGCAGAGCCTTCCCCTGCAATGCTCCTGTGTACCCCACTGTGTCTGGCCAGAGCCTGGCTGGAGAGAAGGGAAAGAGCCATCAGTAACATCCAGCAAAGTGGATTCAGTCTTGGGGAGCAGACAGACCCTTAAATATCTCTTCCAACACTGATGTCTATGATGCTTCTTCCCCAAGACACCACACCGATTGCAGAGGGGAGAGCAGCTTCCTCCCTCCTTGCCCACCCAACCAGATTCCCCCCAGCATAGCCAAGCTCCTGCAGAGGCCAGGCAGGAGGAGCAAGGCTGGGTGGAAGCTCAAGGTGGCCATCCTGGCCAGGCTCTCACCCGCAGAGCTGAGGTCATCCAGGTCTGCAGCACTCAGGGGGCAGGCGGCTTCCACGCACAGCGGGGCTGGCAGCACAAGGAACTCCATGACGGCGTCACAGAGCGCGTGCCGCAGGGCCCCGCGCAGCTTCTCTGACAGCTGCAGCAGGCTGATGTTGCCCTTCTCCCAGATATCCAGGCGCACCAGCACGCAGGGCTCTGTGGGGAAAGGGCAGTTCTGCATGGCTCTTCAAGCCTGCCTTCAACCAGCCCTCCGAGGTGCCCCAGGGCATGTGGAGGCTGCAGGCAATAGGCAGCTGCTGGCCAACTCCCACCTGAAGGCAGGGGGTCAGCCCCTGGCTGGTGCCTGCTGACTGCTGTGAGGCTTTCAAAGTCGGTGTCCTGCAGCAGGCCCACGATGGGTGAGGGGGAAGGCAGCTTCAGAGGGTCAGGCCTCTCCCCGTGGGACAGCAAAGTGGGGCTGCCATGCTCATCCACGAATGTCAGTGCAATGCATGCGACTCCTGTGGGGCAGAAACCTCCATTAGCACAGCACCACGTACACCCCCACAGTGCCTGCCTACATCTTGCCACCCCGCAGCTGGCACCATCATGTCACCACTTGAGTTGCACAGTGTCACGTGGCAGGCAGGGCCCACAGGAGGGGAGGCAGCCAGGGGAGCAGAGGCCAGCTGTGCCTGTGAGGAGCCAGGGTAAGAAGCATGGAGTTTGACAGGGTGTCCCCATCATTCCAAGAATCTCTCTCCTGTAAAGTCACAGCAGATTTCACCTTGCCCTGAAGAAGCTTACTGGGCTGTCCAGCACCCCATGCAAGAGGAAAGTATCTCCATTTGCACCAGGAGAGCCTTTATGCAGATTGATCCAGGATGGGCCTCACCATTCCTGTCCTCTTAAGGGACAGAGTACAGGGCCCAGACACTCTCCAGCAGCCTCCTCCAGGCTGTGAAGTACATAGAGTCCCTGCAGATATGATACCTTCTTGCAGATTACACTCACAGTCCCCTCCTCACTGTACACCTGAACAAGATAAGGTGCCTTCCCCGTGCACTCCAATCAGGCAAGGCAAGGCTCACACCCAGGACTAGCCTGGAGTCACTGCAGAGAAGAATTCAGATCCTGCCTATTGGCTCTCCATACTGAGCCCTATGCCCACACAACAGGACAGTTCAGAGCTGCAGAGCAGCTGTGTGGTTCCTGCCTCACAGACCACATGCTGTGAGCCCTGGGCCACACAGAAGCAGCCCTGCTATGGACCAGAGCAGAAACAAGAGCTGACTCCCCATGTCCAGCTCAATGGCCAGGGCACCAGGGAAGCAGCTGCAAGGTCCAAACTTCACATTTGTAACCCTAGATATTCCCACTCCCTTTGCTAAGCAAGGGAACACCCCACACAAGGGCACAGCCACTAGGAGGGTGATGATGCTACACCCTGGAGCATCAATGGCATTTGAAACATCAGGACTCCCATCTTCCTCAGAGAAAAGATGCCTGTTTGGACCTGTGGGAAAAGATGCAGGATTTTGGAGTTCACAGCTTGCAAGCTAACAGGGCAGCACAAGGGCCTTCAGCAGCTGGGAATCACTGAGCTGCCACTTCAGGGCAGCAGGTTCTGTTTGCTCACTCTTCCAGCCAGCAAGAAACAGGGCTCAGCTAAATGGACACACACACACCAACACACAGAGGGGTCAGAGCTAAAGCCACAACACAAGGAAAACAAGAACAGCTGGGACCAGAGAGCTGCATAGGAAAAGGAGATGGAGTAATACTTGGAGCCACAGGTGCTACCTTGGAAGTGAGAGAGTGGAAAGAGGTGCTGCACAAGGTCCAGCATGGTACCTACATAACAGAAGAACATTCAAACAATGCAGAGGGGCACAAGACATACAATGGCCAGGTGACAGACCACACGGCCTGGACAAAACATGACATGACAGCCTGCCGCAGGGTGGGCCCTATCCAATCCCTTCTCCAGCAGTCTAGAGAAAAAAATCAAGGACATTGCCCACACAGCCCATGCTCAGTTACAGGCAGCCAGATTTCCCTCTGCAGCAAGGCTTCTGCCACTACTGCTCGCACCTCCAGCCCCATGGAGCCTCTGCACCACACTGAGGTCTCGTGGTGCCTAGAGCTGCTTCCTGCAGCAACAGGTCAACCTTAGCAAGTTGCTCTCTGGAAGGCCTTAGTTTGCTCTGCATGTGTGCAGTCCCTCAGGCACAGACCTTACCCACTGTCCAGCCATGGGGGAACACACTCCCCCAGTCACTCATAGCTCTCCAGCATGAGAAACAGCTCCCCAACATACAGCCCCATACCCTGTTTCAGAACTGTTGAGCACAGTACCTTTTCCACCAGTGCCTTGGCCACCGGGCTTGTTGTACAAATAGAGATCCTGGTCAGGGATGCTCCCATTGTGGTTGAAGTAGTGCTAATAAGAACAAGGAAGAACACTGACAAAGATTAGAGAACTTGCCTTAACTGGAAAGAGGCTCGTGTCTATGCAGAGTTCACCCCCAAACCTGTAGAATCAAATCCAGACCTACTCAAAACACTTCCAACACAGCCTGCACCACTGCTGGGGTGAAGGAACCCCTCACAGCTCCTACAGAGTTATGTGGCACTACATATCTGGCCTCACCCTCTGTCTTTGCTACGGCCATGCTAAAGGGTGGGTAACTGCTTCCAGATTTTTATTAATACTGATGTTTCAGTCCTTAGATCTGGGGGAGCCATGCAAGAGGCCAAGTTCAGCTTTGAAAGGGGGTCTTCTCCCGTGCTGCTGGGAGATGACTGTGGGCATGAGCATTGTGGTTGCTGCTTTTTGCACAGCGACTGCCTGTCATGAAAGCATGGCCTGTCCAGGCTAATCAGGATGTGCTGAGCCCTGTAAAACTTCCCCAGGCTTCAGGAGTTAGTGTCGGTTTCACCCTAACCCTCCATGGCAGAGCTGGCAACGTGGTGCCTGAGCTGCCCCAACAAATGCCCCCAGCAGCAGGTAGAAGCTGGGCAGACTGCTGTCCTAAAGCCAGCCCTCCTCACCTTGAAGTGGTGCTCCACGTTGCTGTCGGTGTACTTGGGGGTGTGCAGGAAGATGAGCAGGTTCTGGCGCAGGTAATAGGCCACGGCGTGCAGCCAGGGCAGGGCCGAGGGTGGCAGCGAGAACTGCAGGACCTCCGTGGGCGGCGTCCCGGGGGGCTGGATAAACTGCACACAGGAGGCTTTAAAACCCAGCTGGGACTAGCAGGCTGCCCTGCGGCTCTTATACTGATACACATGGTGCCAGCTGGCTCTGCAAAGGGGGAGTATGGTGGGCAGAACCCTAGACAGTGCCCTGAGACAGATCATAGCATATCCTGAATTAGAAGGGACCCACAAGGGTCATCAAAGTCCAACTCCTGGCCCTGCCCAGGACAGCCCCAAGATGAGGGCAGACATTCATTCCGAGGTATGGGAAGGAGGGCACAATGAAGTCCTGCAAACCCAGCAGAGGGAATCTCCCAGCTACCCTGGCACCCACATAGTATGAATGCTAGCCTGACCAAGCACTGGAGCAGGGAACTGGATGTAGCAAACTGCCCTGGTCTTCCTTGGGGCAGGAGTGGCTGAGACAGGTCAAAATGTAGGAAAGTGCTCTGGGATGAACAGAGAGGTTTGTAGCTAGGGAGGTACCTCCACATCTGCTGGGGTCAGCTTGCAGTTCCGCACCAGCATGACAGTGATGATATCCAGGGTGGCCTCATCCAGGCGTCTGCGCAGCACCTTCACCAGCTCATCTGTGATCTCGGGCCCTGGTAAGTGAGCAGAGGTACGAGCAGCTTTATCACCCTATCCATTAAGAATGACTACAGCCAGCTCTCCCTCCCTGCTCAGGATGTACCACCCTCACACTCACTTCCCACAGGGAACACGACTTTCCCCATCATTAATTTCTTCAGACTTTTTTTCCTATGGGCTCATGATCACAAAAGACTCCTGGTGCAGTAGGCAAAGACAAATGCAGTCCTGCACAGGGAAAGCTGGCACATGATCTGCAGGAGGTTTCATTGCAGGCCATGGATCCTTTCCTTACATTTTCACCCACACAGAACAGAGAACAACTCTGGGCTAAGGACAAGCTATTTTCTCAGGAGGGAAATTCCTCTCTCTTCAAGCAGAGAGGGCAGTGAGAAGAGCTGTATTCTCCTGTTTTACATCAGCACAGTCCTGCTGCCAGGTGCTTTAACACACACCTGCTGGGGCAACACCATGGACCATCAGCTGGATGTGTCTGTCTATCTGTCCCACAGGGCGGGCAGAGTCCACACTACGGCATGAGGCAGTGTCCAGAGAGGAACGAGAGCCCTGGAGAAACAAAAACAGCCATGTGGAAGTAGTTCCATAGGAATTCTAGATCCATCACTGTCCCAGGCTGTCAGCTGGGTCAGGCAGATGCCACCCACTGCTGCCCCACTCCACCAATCTACAGTGTAAGTTTTACCCCACATAAAATCCAGTTGCTGGAGCTACTGAGTTCCCTCCACTCCTGTGACCATGAGCACCCACATCCACTCGTAGGGAGCAGACTCACCATTAGATCCTCAGTGTAAATGGGCTCCTGGCTGCGTGTCAGTGCCAGCGAGCGAGAAGATGCACTAAGGCTGCTCTCTGCTTCCCAAACCTTCCCACTGTGCGTGGTTTCAGTCAGCCTGAATACAACAGAAAGACATATCAGCCTCCATTCCCAAGGATGACAGCATTGTACATCCACAGAAGATCCACATCTTCCTTGCTTTCCCCTGTGCACTTTGTGGGGACTAGTCCTTAAAATATGGAGTTCATGGAAAAACTGCTCTCTGGCTCCCTCAACAAAGCCATCATTTTTCCTCCCATGTAAAGGCTTAGCACAGGGAGAGCAGGATGGGCCAGGCTTGATGTGACCAACTCATCAGAAGTCAGCAAATATTTGCTGCTTGGGTCACAACATGGTCCCTGAGGCTAGGCAGACACTTTCTGTCCCAAGGAGCTCTCAGTCTGGTGTAACACATGTAGTAATGCAGGGTCAGGCCAACAAGTCACGCTGGCTTCTTACCGGAGGTAGAAAACAGATTTAGTGGCACGTTCCTGGTAGACAAACATATTCTTCCTGTTCACCACAGAGAAGGCGTTGAGCACCGAGCGAAGTGCCTGGATAGCTGTGGACAACATGGGACATTAGCTATCCCACATACCCTTCTCTGGTGTGCCAACCCAGCCAGCAGCTGGACTCCTGACACGCTGCACGGGAGGGAACCTGGGCTGTACGTACCTCGCGAGACCCCCATGTTGGGGCCCATCTTGAGGCGTGAGTGCACGTGGATGAGTGTGCTCCACACCACCTCACAAGCAAAGTGCCCTGGCATGAACTGCATGGTGGCAGCCAGGTAGTCCCGGGGCTGGTAGCTCTCCTCTACTGAGTAATCTGTAAAGAACATAGGACACAGCTGGGGCCATAGCATGGAAGTTAGGCATCTCTGTAGCACTGAGGCTGAGGCACGGCCAAGGGAATATCCATACCATCTGTGGGCATCACACGCTGCCTGTATGAGGTATAGGGTGTTTCACTCTTCCAGATGTCCTCCTCGCTTTCTGCCACCAGTAATGAGTTGCATATGTGGCTGTCATGCAGGTCCTGCAGCAGCAAGCGCTGCAAAGGATGAGGAAAGATTGGTTCTGTTGCTTGCACAGCCACAGAAAATAGCAAGAAGTGTTTAGGGCCAGACTGAGTCTCTTATCCTATGATCCCCCAAGCTGGGACTCTACCAGCTGAACAGGCTCCCCAGGCCCTCCTCTGAGCTGAGCCCAGACTAGACAATTTCCAGAGGCCCCTTCTCATCTAAGCCATCTAATTACTGGCAGCTCTGTCAGTGGCATCTTAAGATTTATTACCTGATTGACAACCCTGCAGATTTCACTGATTTTCTTCACCACCACCTGGTTGAGACTCTGGCACTCCCCTGGCTGCTCCTCTTCTGTCTCTGCTGATGCTGCCTTCTCCACACTCAGGCTGCTTTATGGAGAAAGGGAGAATGGGGTCAGCAAGGCACCTGGACAGTGCCTGTCACTGGGTGCTGGGAGCAGGAACACAATGGGAAAGGACAGCAGTTTTCCCCTTATAGAGCATCAGCCTAGTCCTGCAACTTCCCACCCACACTGGGCAGGGGGGAGATCCTGTCCAGAGATGAGTGAGTGGCAACAAGGTCACAGAGCAGAGAGGCAGTGCTCAGACAGGGGACCCTCCTTACCGTGTGTGGTAATAGACCTCCACTCGGTCCTGATGGATTTTTATGATGAGCCAGAAATCTGGCATAAGGGGACACCTGGGTTCCTGGTCGCTCATTAACGCCTCCTCGTACTCCGAGTCACTGCTTCCCCCATCATAACCTGCAATGTATCTTCACTTCAGTCCTAGTCTTGGCAAAACACCTCCTTCCTGGGCATGGCAGCCACTCACAAACCCTGCCCTCAGGGCTCACCCCAGCCCAGGCACAGAGACCCCCAGGGTGTCACTATCAGTGTCACCTCCCACTGTCATTCCCCCAGCCCAGCAGACTCACCCAGATGGTCAGAGTCCATGCTGCCCTGGCTCGACACGAGGCTCTGCACGCGGCTGGGACGCTGCCTGCTGGAGCCTGCAAAGACAAGAGGTGTTTGATCATGAATGTACTTGCTAAGCTCCTTCACATGCCCCATGTGCTAGAGAATCATCATGCCACAGGACAACCAGCTGTGCTGGCCACGGGCAGGCAGTGCTGGGGAATGGGGCTCTCACAGCCATTACTGAAGTCACCAGGAACTGCAAGTCATTAGGGATATCAGTGCAGCAGCACAGCCTAGGACCTTGGGTACTGTTAAGCAGTGAATTGCAAGCACCTTGGCAAGGAAGAGACCAAAGTCCTGGATACCAATGCTGGTATTTAGGGACAGGAAAAGGAGTAGCAGTTATATTATGTATGTCACAGCCAGAAGTGGGCTCTTCCCTTAAAAGTTTCTGAGGCACAGGTACATCCTGCCTACACTGCAGCTCCTACCTTCCCTGCCCTGTGTTACAGACTCAGACAGGCTTGCTGCAGATGGCGTCACCAATGGTGATTTCTCGCTGTTTCCCTTCTCAGAGGATGAAGATGGCAATGACTGTATGGTTGTCTCTGGAACTGCCTCTTCCATGGAGTCCTGGCCTGGTGCTCTGCTTTGATCCAGTCTCAGAGTATCTCCTGGAGCCTGCAAGGTCACAAGAATTACCAGAAAAACAGGCACTGAAAAAAAATCCCATCATCCTTCTACATTCTGTTACCAGTGTCCCACACCTTCTCACCAACAGATCACTCAGTGCTTCTCACCTCATTCTGTGTGTGGCTGCCTCCACCTGCAGGGTTTCCTGTGTCTGGCACAATTCGTGTCTCACTCTCTGGCCACTCCCAGAGACCCCGTCCTTCTTCTGGGAGGACACAGCTTGTGTGGTGTAACAGCTCAGAGCCTTCTGCCTCTGTTTCGCTGCTCCCCTCCTGGCCTGCCTGGCCCAGGGCTGTCCTGGTGCCCCCTCCAGCTGGCTGCTGCAAGCAGGGTGTCCCTGAAGGCTCTGGAGCAGTCCTCCTGGAGTGCAGGCGGCTGATGGAGATGTAGTGGTAGTCATTGCCTTCTGCATTGAGCATGTAGCCTGGCAGAGCCATTCTTCTGAACTCCTGCAACACAGGGAAGAATAAGCATCCTGCTAGCAAGGCCTCATGCTGCCTCAGGGCTTTCTCTTTACCTCCTTGAACTTCTCCAGAGAGTGCTCAGGCCCAAAGACAAACTGGAGCAGCACCACCTCGCTGTGGCAGCTGGGCCGGCCCTTGGAGTTGTAGATGTGGGTGGCCACCCTGTGCAGGATGGAGGTGCTGATGACCTGCGAGTGACGCAGTGCTGACACGATCTCATCGTCCAGGAGCCAGCGAATCTGAGCAGAGCAAGGACACAGAGCAACATCAAAATGACCTGCGTCTGAAAGCCTGCCCCAATTCCCACCCAAACCCCAACAGGATGAAGGCAGCCTCTCTCATCACCCACATCCCTCATTTCCTGAATGTAGCTAAGCAAAGGCCTTTAGAAGACAGCTCTGCCTGGCCTACCCCAACTGCAGCAAGAATTTTCTCAGGGTAATCCCACACTTCAGAGAGCCACAAGGCTAACAACCTATGTGACACCAGTAAAGCCTAACAGGGTTCAGTTGACAGGTTGTAGCTTGGAGCAGGCTAGGAACTGAGGAACAGCAGTTGTGTGCTCTAGCTGGAAGCAGGGAGGCAAATCTGGCTTACCTCATTCATAGTGGCTTCGATAGCCTGCCTGTGCACTCCAGGGAGGTTGGAAAGGGCAGGGAGCCTAGGAGAGAGGAGACAAAGAATCAACCAGTCCTTCTCATGCGTTCAGCCACCACAGAGCAGCTCCCAGGCAGCAGAAGGAACTGGAGAGGGGCTTGCTACACCTGCAGTGCCCTACCTCTCATCTCCAGTGGACGGGAGGCGTTCCAGGTTGTGCATGATATCCTCGTCCGAGCGGAAAGACGACGGCTGTCCTGGAGAGCGCGTGAAGGACACGCTGCTCTCTGAGGTGCATCTGTCACAGGACAGAGAGCAGCCTGAGCGTGGAGCCAGAGAGGATAAACAGACACAGAGAGCAGAAAAGGGATCTCTGTAGAAAGGTGAGTCTATCTAGGAAATATTTTAGTTTTGTTAAGGCTGTGACAGGCTCTATGAGAAGAATGGTAAGTCGCAGTATATGGAGATGAGCCAAGAAAGACTGTCGGGCAAGGGCAGGCAGAGGGTGGGTGACTGGGCCTCTTTCCACCTACCTGTTGTGGAGGATGTCTGTGTTCACAACTTCAATCTCCAGGGGCAGTGTCAACACAAAGATGTCCAGGGTCACGCAGAGGTCCCCCAAGTCAATGGTGTTCAAGCCCTGGCAGCTTTCCAGGCAGCCCAGAACTTCCCCTGAGGAGAGATCACAAACCAAGGGCCTCAAGCAACAAACATCTCTGCTTACACACATACCCAGCCTGGTGGCAAGTACAGAGACTGCAAGAGGTGGCTGTCACACACACCTGGACAGGCTCAAGAAGGCCACCATCATCTTCCATGATCCTTTCAACCTTCCATGACCAATCCCACAGCAAGTGGGAGACCTGGTGAAAAAGCCCTTGTCTGGTGATAGCAAATCCTGGGGGTTTACAGGGAAGGCTGGTCCAGGGAGATTGCTGTTTAAGACACAGCATGCTTGTTCCAAGGGCAGGGACCTGACAGAAACCCTACTGCCATTTAACCTCCCAGCAAGGATTGCTCTTACCTAGACAAGTTGGCAGGGACTGCACGGGCATGGAGCTGTGTTGGCTACGGAGCTTCACTGAGCAGGTCAGGTGCACAAAGAGCGGGGGCATCTCCTGCTCCAGGAACTCCTGCTCATTGAGGGAGTCCCCTCCCAGCACGCTGAAGGAGTCGTCATCCTGATTCACCGTGTTGGAGTCTGAGAGGGAATCTGTGTCTGGGAACTCGTGCTCCAGCTTCTCACGGTACTCCACCTCCAGCTCTGGGTCACTTTCTGTGGCAATGCAGCATCCAGACACAGTTCCTGTTGATACAGGCTCCCTGTCAGCAAACCAGGTCCACATCTTCAGAGACCCCACCAGACACAGCTAGCTCTGAAAGGCATCACCACATGGACAGACATTTTCTTTTCCAAGACAAAACAAGCAAATTTTACCTTCTTCAGCTGCCATTTCTGCCTCTGATCCCTCCATGTCCTCACTGCCTTTCCTGTCTGCTTGATCCCGAGATGCGTCTTCCTGAGATGGAAAGAGAAAGGGCACATACTAGAATCATGTCAGGCACTACATCAGGTTGTTGATGGGAGCTCCAGGGACTAAGTCTACCCATGGGTCTGCCAGCCCCAAATCCAGATTTGACACCAAGAAAAGCTACTCCAAAAGGACCAGGTACCCGCCAGGACAGCCCCATGCCTACCTCTTTCTTGGCTGATGGTGGGCAGTAGAAAAAATAGTGAGGATTTGATGGCACTGGCTTGAAATGTAAACTTCCAATTTCCAGGAATTTTTCCTAAAAGAGAAATCCCAAGTATGAAGCAGACATCCTACTCTACACCCTCCCATTGCAGCCAGGTCAAGCTTGCACATTCCTCACCTGAATAATTTTATGCAAGTCTGGGTGTGCCTGGCAGGGCTGTCCAATTTCTAGCAGTGAGAGGGGAAATTCTGAACAGCAGCTGGTGCCCACGTTGCTCTTTGGCTCCTCTGTGGGGCTGGCAAAGTTATGGGAGTCCTGCTCGCTGTAGTCTTCCATTTCAGCACTGACAGGATTGTGGACAGGTCAGACAGGCAGATCAAGAAACAAGACAAGTTTTACATGTCATCCATCCTGCCAGTATCCCACCTCCCAGCTCCCCAAACCTCATCTGTGTCACCACAACCTGAACACCCACAACTCCACAGTCCAGCAGCCACCCATGTGCCCAGATAAGGGCTCATGCTGTCTGAAGCCAGGCCTGAGGTAGTTCAACCACGCTGATCACATTGCCATGTCTGTACACCACACTACACACCCTGCCTGGGAAACAGAGACACAGGCTACAGGGACAGCCTGCAGCAACCTGAACTACCAGCAGCCAGTTCAAGGCACCCCACAACAAGTACCACCATGCCAGCACCCCAGTGCCTGGGCAGCAAAGCTCAGGCCCATGCTCACTCAGCAGCTCCATGGCAGAATCAGTCCCTAAAACTCAGGAAAAGCCATCTGGGGAGTGGGATGTTGACTGGTCAAAGCACTCCCTAGGTACTCAAATTAGTGATACAGGTGGCAGATCTGGGTGCAGTGTGCCACAAGCTAGACATCCTTCAGTAATAGTTAATGCAACTTGCATTCAGATAGGTGATTCAAAATATCCTAGAAACAAAAAAAACCCGTTGCCATAGTTTTTCTTGGGGAAAGCAGCACTTGAAGTCACCTGACTTTTCAAACACTGAACATTTTTCAAAATCAGTCTCACCTCAGTGATTTACAGTATAAGATGACATAGCATTGGAGATTCCCAACAAAACCAGTGAATTCACAAAAAGGAACTGTGCAGAGACTTAAGTATTTTTTTGACAGACACTAAGGCATAGCACTTTTCCGCCCTTAAGTTTTCAGAAGCAATGCAAACCTCATAAATACCCTAAGGAATAGGACAGAAGTTTAACATATTTCAATTCTGCCTTGGTGTTTTCTTGTGCATTTTTTCCAGAGTTTTAATTAAAAAAAGTGACACTTTATTCATTAGAAAAGGATAACAAAGCTGTCATTTACACCAGAGTCAACAGCAAACTCAAATGAGTCAAGCAGCAGGAGATGCATAATTTCTCCAGAAACAAATCTTGCAGGCTTGCAGACAAACTGCCCTCCAGCTCAGGCCAGATGGGACAGTAATGAGCCAAGACTACAAGAGAAAGAATGGATGGAAGTCACCAGAGAGAATAAAAAAATAGAAGGTCCTGGTGGACACCATACCAGGTGGGTATCTCACTGTAAGTATCTGCTCTTCCATGTGCCTGTTAGACTCTGCCCTAGAGCATTCCTTCTAGCAGGCACTAAAAGATGCTTGGAGAAAGATTTGTCCTGGTACAATGCTAAGAACAGAAGCAAGACTGAGGTGGGTCCCTACCTTGACTCAGAGACCAGGACACCTCGTTCCCTAGAGCTCTGTTCCTCTTCCTGCTCTATGCTGCCCACTTGGAAGCTGGCTGTCTTGGAGTGTGTATGGAAATGCTGGTGACTCTCTCGAAATGAGCGGACGTGGCTGCACACCGTCAGCAGGAAGTTGGTGATATCAATCTCTTGCAGCAGCTCCTCACAGTAGTCCATGGCAGTAAGCAGGTCCTGGGAGCTGATGCTGTGTGACTGCTGAAGGCTCTTGAACAGCCCTACAGACAAACACAGTGCTTGAGCAGCCTATGGCAAGGACATGAGGCTGTGGGAGCCAGGCAGTGACCACATATGGATCATCATCAAGTCCCAGCACAGAGCTGGGAGACAGGAGGCAGCCAGGGCACCTAACACTACATGTTAGCCTGGGCTTGGGTGACACCAGAGTGCCCATGGCATCTGTCACCCTGAAGCTGAAAGGAAGGCATCAAAGAAGGGATGCTCCTTCACAGCACTCCACAGGTTTGGGAACAGCCTCTACAAGGCCCATAGGGAATGCACAGAGGCATCTTTAATTCCCTCCTGGTGGGACATCAGTCCCACAGCTCCTCCCTTTGCTTGGAGTAAGATCACAAGGAAAGCAAGATCACATTGATTTCTTAGAAGAATATCCAGGGTCCAACCCCAACCCTGCCACAGGTCCCATTTTGCTGCTGCTCACCTTTCACATAGCACTGGTGGGAGTGCTCCTGCAGCAGCGTGCAGTAAGTCACCAACTCCTTGTGCTTGTGGTCCAGCCAAGCAGTAGTTGGAGGACGTTCCAGAGACTGGGACCTGGAAAAGAGGAACCACAGCCTTTAGTACCAATGAAGCACATTTTAGACTGTAAATGGCTCTGGTGCCAGTAAAGCAGAGCCTAGGACATGCATGGGCAGTGGCTGCTACAAGGCAGAGAGGTCAATCCAAGCCAAGCAGGCACAGCTAGAGCCAGCCTCTTGTTTAGGAAACCCCTGTTTTTTGTCTAGGTACCAAGTATGGCTGGTATTACCTGAAGAAGATGTCCCGAGGAGGACGGTGTGCCCGTGGGCTGACGAGCTGCTCTCGTAGCAGCTCCAGAGAGCAGCTGTAGATGTAAATGGGGCAGCGGAATCGGCGGCACTCGCCCAGCTCAGACTGCGAGTTCTGGCGGCAGAAGGAGATGTGCACATCTCTCCGGGAAGGGCCACTCTGCTCCCCAGGGTCATGGCTCACTTCTGCAAAAGGAACAACTCTAAGATAAAGGCGTCCAATGGTTCTCGTTCTTGGTCTGAGACATCATGGCCCTCACAGAAGCACCACAGTTAGATATTGGTTTTTCAAGCTTCCCACCACTCATCCTCACCCAGCACCCAAACACTCAGTCCAGTGCTTTGGCCACCTCGATTCCCCCCTTTACAGCAAAGACTGTTCATCACCATCACCACTACCTCCTACAGCAGCACAACCCTTCATCCTCATTGTGAGCATGGCTGACCTGCCCTAGGGGCTGTGCAATCAAATCCCATATACCTTAAGACCTGTGCCCTTCTTCCTAAGACAATGTGCTGCTGACAGTGCCAGTCTGGATGATGAAACAAGAGTCACTGAAATTCCAGTGCAGTCCACTACTGCCATTCCTAGTAGCTTCCATCTACCTGCAACCTCCTTGCCCACAGGGAACCACCAACCTTAGGCCTCGGGCACCCAACTCACAGTACACTCCTTCATGCCCCCATGAACATCCCTGCGCCTCTTGTCCTGACTCTGCTGACTGCCAGGCAGGAGCTGCCAGGCTGCAGCAGCCTGCTGCTCCTCCTGCTTTAATCTGCTCAAGAACAGCAAGGATACCAATATTTTAACAAGGTGGTGTTGGTACCATGGGCTGGTGTTATGCTGAGGGTTGGCAATGGCACTGCAGCATCTCCCTCTTCAGCCCTGACCCGCTCTGCACAGACAGGGCCCATGGTATCTTCTCCAGATCGACTCTCATCTTTTGGAGATTTGTCCAACCCACAAGCCATCAGCTTCTGTACATCTGGAGGGAAAAAAGAAAGTAAAATAATCCTCTATCCAGTGAGAACAGCTTAACCCCTCAATCTACATTCCCAAGAGAGCAGATTTCCTGCTACCTCTTTGTGTGTAGAAGCAGCTTCACCTGAGCCTAGCAGCCTTCACCAGTGGCTCAGTGGAAGCCAGACCAGTGCCAATGCCCAGCAGCAGGGACTCTCCCAGACCATCCCATTAGCAACCTCCTTGCTCCATTCATTAACAGCCCCACTGGGAAAACAGTCCAAATGCCTGCAGCTAGCAAACAACTCAACACCACATCCCCCACCTGAAAACCCTGTCTGGGCAGCACCACTTCCTAAGAGAAGAGCAGGACATTCAACACTTGGCACTATTCTATTCCTGGCCATGTGGTGCAAAAAGACTGCACATGAACTCTGCTGTTCAATTTTCTCTCCACCCCACAAGAGCTGATTCTGGTTTTTCTGTTTCCCTGAGGAGGTGTTCAGGCTGCCTCCTCTTGCTCCCCACAACAGATCCCCTCACCTGAGAAGGTGGCTGGCAGGAAGGTCAGGAACACCTGCTGTGGGTTGACCAGCTTGGCATAACATCGCCATTGAGGGGGAAAGGGCCCCATCGTGTCACTCAGTGTCACATCATCCTCAGGCAGCTCTGTGTTGCCAAGGCTCTGATGGAAGAACAGAAGTTGGATAAACTCATGGCACAGGCCCGTTCTGAGGCAGGCAGCAACCACACAGAGCAAGTTCTTCCATGACTGTTGGTTGGCACAGTTCTGAGATCACCCTGGTCACCTCTGCACATTTCCAAAGCAGCCTGGCTCTAGAAGTCACCATTCTGGGAGCAGCCTGGCTCCAGGAAGTACAGTACAACAGTCAGAAGATGCTTAGCCACCTTTGCTGGGGCCGATTCTGACCTCTAGGCAGTGACTGCCCAGGGTTTCACAGCAATCTGCAGCACAGCACCAGTGCTGCTGTAACAGGCCCATAGTGAATGTAACTATCCACACACCACCTAGATCCCTGTGTGACTTCAGCCACAGGATACAGCTTAAACTGCTGCCAAAGGTGGGGAAAAACAGCTGCCTTTCCATCTTTCTCAGCCTTTCTAACTCTCCTGCTCTTTAACAGCTGCTGCCTTGCCTTCTGAGGGGGATCAGGAGAAGGACAGCAGTACCTGCAGAGTACTTGTGGAGCCAGTCATATCCCTGGTGCCATTACTGCCAACAAGATGATAGGATGCAGAAGCATCCTGCTGCTCCTGGGTCCCAGAAGCTTTTAGGGTTTCTTCTGAAATGGAGCACAGAGAAACCAATCTGAGAAACCCCAGCTGAGGACGAGACTTGAAAGCAAGGCTCCTGAAACACCTCACTGCTCCTGGTGTCACTACTGCCACACTCCTGGTCCTTACCTCTGATGACAGGGAGTGTGAAGGGGGGTTGATGGCCATCACGATCCCGCTGCAGAACCTGCTCCATGAAAGCCATGTGATCAGCATCAGCCATGGGGATCTCCCGGTCACTGAGGTCATGCTGAAGGCAGCCATGGAAGAGGTTTAGTAGCATTTCATTGGGCACAAACGAAGAGTCCTTGGTCACCTCCTCATTCTCTGCTTCAAAATAGAACCAGGGTAGCTTCAGAGACAGCATCTCCATAGCCACATATCACCTGCCCACAACCCCAGCAGACAGCTCTTTGCAAACCAACACTTCCACACAGCCAGGAATTTCCCCAGCACCTCTGCAAGACTGACTTGGAGAGTGTTGAGGAGGCCCTGGAGTTTTGGCATCATTAGTTACTCTGCACTGACCCACCCTGCTGCTGTAGCTGTTGTGGAGATGCTGGGGGTACACACAAGAAACCACCACCACAAAGCTACTATCTAGGTTTAATGATTTCAAAGCAGCTCTTACAAATTATCATCCCAGGAAAGGCAGCAATATAGCTGGACAGCCCTGGGGCTGCAGAGCTGCAGCACTGAAGAACAGCACTGAGCTACCAAAAGAGGCATGGCAGTGCTCATATGCTGCTGCCCAGGGAGACAAGCATACGGAGCAGGCTGCCCATAGCCACGGAGGGAGAACAATGGGATGCAGGTGGTGGAGAGGCACCTACCTTTTGTCAGCATTAGAAAGAACATTTCAACCTGCTGGCACCTGGGCAAGAGCTTCATGAGGTTGAACTGGAATGGAATCTCATGCACTCGAAAGCCAGGCCCCATGTCTGGATCTGCAATAGAGATGAACATGACCACCAGAAAACAAGCATCCCACAAACTGCTCTGGGAACTGTGACTTGTAACTCAGAACAGAGGAGCTCTTCCTTTACATCCTTTACAACTCCTGTAAAAGCACTTGCCCAGGCACACCAGGCCTATCACTGAAGAGATGAGCTCATCTTCCACCTGCTCCTGAAGTCAGCTCCTCCCACACAATAACGGAATGGTTGATTTGGAAAGGTCATCTGAACCAACCGCCCTGCTCAAGCAAGGTCACCTTGTCACCTCTCCAGCCAAGGCAGAAAGCCTCAATGCTTTTTTAGCCTTCTCAGGATGAAACCATTTCTCTGCCAACTTAGCCTAAGTGCAACAAAGTGATGTACAGCCATCAAAGTCTACAAAGTTGTCAAAATACCTGTTCCACCTTCTACGGATCCTCAGACATTCAAGACCTAGCTTCTTCTTTGCTTCATCAAGCTCGCTAGGACATAGATGGTGGACTCACCTTCAGCAGCTTTGGTGTCCGAAGGAGGGCAGACCCACTCCTTGTTCTGGCACAACTGGCTGATGTACTCGAAGGTCAGCATGGTGGCAATGCATGCAAGGTCCCGGGGGTAGAGCTGCAATAGGCAGTTAAGGCTCAGTTTATGCAGCAGAATTGTTACCCACAAATGCAGAAGAAGAGTCCAAAAGCAAGCAGAGAGAATACCCATAATCCTGTTCTCTGAGTAGCCCTATTCTCACTCATTACTCCCTCCTTTCTCCACCAGTCCTTTAGCCAGTTTTCACTTTGCTCAGGAGGAGTGTTGGTAGTACTACCTGCAGTCCCTGCTCTGGCCCAGCTTGCTCCCCTCCAGTGGAATGACTCTTCACAAATAATTTGTATTTTCCCAGCTATCTCAAAGCAGTGTTGCATCCACTGTATTGCAATCAAGAAACCTTTTATGGCCAGTGGCCAGTTCCTCTTTTAGAAATCTCAGACTCTTCTGTGACTAACATTCCCATCTCTTCTGGCCCTCAGTATTTACCTGCAGTTTTGTGTTACACTGAACCCTTCTCCCTCCACAAAAGAGACCATACCCCTCCCCTTTAAGGGACTCACTGCTTTAGGTATTTTCTGGTAGGGCAAGCCATGGAGGTGCTTCCAGTTCTCAGCAGTACTGTGGACATGGCCACTCTGTGGCTCTACCCAGCACTCAGTCACCAGGTTCAGTTCTGTGTCCACTTCAATGGCCTCTACCTCTGTATCATTGTCATCATCCGTGGAAAAGCTGGAGGAAAGTCAAAAGGAAAGTCCTGTGAGGTGGCACAGAGCCAGAGGCCCACTGCAGCTCCTCTCAGAGCTGTGAGAGCAGCCACAGGAACCCAAGATTGGCAGGTGAAGCCCCAGGACCTGGTGATCAATCCATGACAACTGATTATCTGCACTAGATGGTGGAGGTCTCCCTCCTTCCCACAGTGACTGCAGAAGGCCAGTCTGGAGCTGTGACTCCGCTGCCAACCCTCCCTGGGAGCAGAACAGCAGCCTCACCTGTCCTTGGTGGAGGTGGAGTGGGGAGGGAAGAGGATGTACTGGACGACACAGGTGTGCTTCTCCCTGTCACTGCTGCTCTCACTTGAACCATCAATCTGCAGGGGAGACACTGCGTGAGCCCTACCCAGCACCCCCTTACACAGCACAGCCCCATCACCCCAGCTCCATTAGCAGTGGTGGAAAGAGGAAGCCTGTCCCAACCCCAGAAACTCCTCCAGCACAGCATGCCCCTTCCAGCAGAGCAGCTCTAACTGCAAATGAAGGCAGAAAAATGCCCAACCCAAAAGTTACTTTACTTTCTCTCTATACATGTCGAGGGTGTGTGCTAGAAGCAGATGATAAATCCTACCACAGGAAGTTGAATCCACCCCAGAACCAGCAATGAGGGACTGTGTCCACAAGAGGACAGCACCCAGGCTCACCTGTATGGGCAGCTCCAGCACCATGTTGATAATTCCATCCCCGCTGGATGCAAAGTGGAAACCCTCTGACAGACGAACCCTTGCAACAGAGAGGAAGTCAGACCTGCAGGACTTCTCCACCCAACTGTAAGCTTTAAATGCAAGAATGACTGTACCCTTCACCCCAATACACCATCCTTCTCAAGACGGGGAGCTGCACAGAGAATGGGGAGATATGACACTGCCAGAACAGCCTGTGTGAAGACCAGCACACTCCAGGCACAGTAACACCTCTTGCCCTTTTGCATGTTTTCCAGGACTCTCATTTTTCTCAACTACAGCTGCAGAACTGGGTAAAGCACTGACTCAAGAGGCTCCAGAAGCTGTGTACAGGACCAAAACCCTCTGCACAGAAGCTTCAACTGTTATCTCTAATAAGGCCTCAGGTCAACCTCGCTTTCCCTCTATCCCCAGGACTAGCTTGGAGAGAGGATCCCTATCAGGTGTGCAACTTACTCTGTGAGAGTGGAAAGGAGCTGGGCCACGGCAGTGATGGGCACAGCTGGTGCCAGCCCTGACTGGACACTCCAGATCCAGCGCTGGTGGTAGAAGTAGCGGGACAGCGAGGCCAGGGTGGAAGAGGCAGTGCGGTTGGCCACCATGGTCAGGGGGCCAGACACGGGGGGGTGCTCCAGGTTCAGAATGAAGGGGGCTCGGTAGTCAGAAGGCAGCTTCTCATACCTAGGAGAGGGCAGAAGTGTGGCATGCTGAGGTGGAAAAAGTCCACTTTTTTTCTGTTCAGGGTCAGAGCTGTCTGGATTCACAACGCACTTGTAGGGCACAGGTCAGAGTTTTCCAGCAGCAGAACAAGGCTGGCCCAGCATAGGATCCTGCTCAGACAGCAGTAACTGAATTTACTTCTACATCATATTTCATTAGGAGTGACAAATCTGCCTGTCCACCAAGAGCCCTTGCTGCAACTCACAGCCATGCAACCCAAACCCACCCCAAAAAGTACCAGGTTCATTCATAGCATTCTCATCCTACAACTGAGTACCATCCACAGACTTTTCTCTTTCCCACTTCCCAGGACAAGGGGGCTGTGCTGGCAGCCTCCATCACTACCTGATAAGCAGCTTCTCCAAGGGTTTGTGCAGCACAACAAGGCAGGGTCTGTCTGAGAGGGCCGACTGGGCCCCAGCCACAGGTGGGGACTTGGAGGGAGAACTACTGCCCAACATTTTCCTCTTTGCTTTTGGAGTTGCCTCCTTGCTCTGGACCCTGTGGGGAAAGCGCAGCTGCAAGATTCGGTCCCGTAACTCTTCCACTATCTGTCATGGCAAAAGCAAAAGGTAAACATAACCAACTTTGTCTGGAGACACAAACTACTCAAAATAAGTGTCTAGAACAAAAGCTTGACCAAAAGAAACAGAACACTCCTTGAATATACAGTAGAGCAGGAGTTAAAGGACATTTTACTTCTGAGGCATTAGCAAGACCAAGATGACACAAACCTCCTTGGTCCCTATTTTAACAACTCCAAGTGTTTTTAAAAGCAAAAGGAAGGTTAAAAAACCCCCAAGATTATTTCAAGGCTGAAGAAGTCGCCTTCCAAAACTCAGATTAAAAACAAATTATTGCATGCCAGCTCCTCCACAGAAGCAGTCTGAGCACCCACACTCATTCTTCCCTCCTCCTCTCCTCAACAGCCTACAGTAAATGTAAACTAGTCCATATCAGCTGTGGGAACAGTCTGGCTCTGTCTTATGTATTCCCCTACTATCACATTCATTTGTCAAACCTTTATGGCAATAGGTTTCAGGAGCCTGGGTTATTTTTTAGGTTAATTTTTTCCAAGATACTTTCACAATGACTTCCTGATTTCTCTTTTTAGCTTTTAGCAGCTCTGAATTTGGCTCTACCCACGTCAGCATCTGATTCCCACAATAGTCCAGTGTTTACTTTGAAATGTCTATGGTTGGGTTTCTTTTCATGATCTTTGTTCAACTTTTTTTCAATTTTTAGTACCATTGTAGGCAAACAGAAGAACAGCAGCTCTCCATCTTCCTCAACACTAATTATTTCAGTAACTTTTCCCATCATTACAATGTCTTTTTCACAGAAAGGAATGTCCCCAAGCCCAAGTATTAAACAAGAGTTCTTTCCTGCACTGTACTGTCACTTGGGTCCCCTTCATGGTTTCATATTGATATCACAGAATCACTAATGGTGTTTAAGCTCCCAAATCCCACTATTTTGCAGTTATTCATACTGGATTCCAGCCACCGTTGTGCTGCTTAGTTGCCACCAAAGCACAGAGGTTGAAACAGCTTTGTGCCACCTGCACATTTCCCAGCTCAATACCTGTTACCTTTCTGCAAATGAGTTCCCTACCCTTTGACTAGAAAAAAGATTGGGAAAATCACAAACAGTTTCTGCTGTGATGAAACAGAGCACTTTTTCAATTTCCTTGCTTTGCTCCCCAAGGCAGTTTCTGTTTTATGACACCCCATTCCTACAGTTCTACAGTTGTGCCCCACACAAAGTCTCACCAAAAATCTTTCTGAAAGTCCACTGTACAAGGTGCTTTCCTTCCCTTCTGCACTGGAAATTTGAATTGCTCAGCACAAAACCCCCTTTCCCTTAAAAAAAGCAGTCTAAGTTCTACTGCCATCCTCCACACTGAGTAGTTAATCAAGTCTATGGCAGGCAAAAAAACCAAAACTGTGGATGATACAATTTGTGACCTACATACAGCTCCTGCTGCAATGATCTGGAGCTTGTCCACAGCTGCAGGGTATGGTGCCTGTCTCACACCTTCTTCATGAAAGCGATATTAATTTGTACCTGCCACAGGAACTCCTTCAATAAAATCTGTCACCTGGTATTACCAAGCCCACATGCTGGCCTAGCAACCACTGCCCAAGTCCTGGATCCCCTAAACACATGAAAGGGTAGATCTCCCAGAGTGCCAGAACATTCAGTATTATCTGGGTTCATTATCTCAGAAAGAGATGGTCCTTCCCATGTTTGTCAGCTTCTCCTCACACTAATCTCTAACACTAAAGCCAAGTTAGACAAACCAAAGATTTCTTTCATGAAGATAAAAGATCTAGATTGAATGACAAACCTCTTGTTTATATTAAAAAAGTTCACACAGTTTGATAGCAGGGCATCTTTCTCATGCTTTACCTAGGAACACTTAGACTTGTCTCAGCCATAATAACTGGAGAATCACTCCACCTTCTGCATCTGATTAGGGCAGCCCATTTCTTTTGACACAAAAAGGTTATTAAAAGTCTATCTGATCGACTTTTATCCTGAAAACATTTCCTAGGTACTAATTTTTTTCTCTCCCTGCACTGCTAGCATGGGGCATTGTTTACATTTTAACTATTAACTTCCTCCCTGCCCAATATATTCAATATACACATACTGGAAGGGATAGCCCAGGGAACATGTAGTACATCTATCACAGAGGTCCTTACAGATGAGTCAGACAAGTATCTGCTGTTCTTTGCAGATGGTATTGATTGTGCTTTGGTCAGAAGGATAGACTAGATAACCTTTGAGTCATTTCAAGCCCTACAGTTGAATTAAGCAGTGGGAAAAACACCCATGTGACCAGCTCTTCTATTGATCTTCGAGTCTTTGGGTTTAGATCTTTCATAGACTTAACAAAGAAAGTTTGTCCCAAATGACCCTTTCTGTTACAGTAGATTCAAACCCATCCAAGCCTTAACATAGTAGTTACTTATTAGAGGGTAGCTGCCCACAGTGTTGCCTGTGACCTCCCCACCATTTCCACATTCAGAACTTCTTGCTCTGCTCCTATCCCAGGAAGCAGACAGCCAGCTCTCACCTTGTTCCTGGCCTGTGCAGGTGTGCCAATGGGGAACCCCAGCCGCAGAACCATGCAGGGAGCTTTGGAGATGATTCGTACCACATAGAACGAGGAAGGGGTAAGATCCTCAGACCTATGGAGGAGGGATTAGGACAAGGCTGAAATGCCATGGATCTTGCTGCTCTGACTTGCCAGACCAAGCAGAAGCCTGCTGCACAGAGCCCAACAGCCCACACAACTTCACAGTAACACATATGAGTTCTAGCATGCAGAAACCCCCCAGCTGGCTTCCCTCTCCCTCCAGGCTGTGCCTGGAACACAATGGAACAGTGCAGAAACTGCAGGATTTCATACCCCCTTGTCTAGCTCTCACCTCTCTCCTGTAAACATCTGCTTCAGGCCCATCACTGCATACTGGTCTAACCAGATCCTTGGTCTGGCCACACGCCCAATTCCCCACACAGCACTGCTTCAGAGCCACTCACCCGTGGATCAGCTTGACGTAGGAGTAGCCCTCCACCAGCACGAAGCTGCTCCAGTCCCGCAGCAGGGAGGTGAGTGCCGAGTGGGAGATGCGGCACTGGATGGTGCTGTAGCGCCCGTTGTTGCCTGGCGTGTGCAGGTGCTTGGGCACAGGCCTGCAGGGTGGGGCAGAGAGTCATCTCAGAGCTGCAGTTTCTCTTCTTCCCCCAAAACCTGCAGAGGCTGTGCTACATCCATCCTGCTCTGATGGTCTATCAGCCGTTTCCCACCACAGCAGCCAAAGAACAGGAACCTCCCCTAACTGAGCATTGGCAAGAGCCACATTCCCTGAGTGCACTGGAATCTCCACACCACAGAAAGCACATCCCTTGTGTCCTATCTCCCTCCATGCAACACATGACTATTATTCACATTACTCTGCAACAAGGACCAGCCTCAGGAAAGCAATGCTTTTGGGAAAGACATTTTCCAGCAGCAAACAAAATCATATAGGCTAACTCCCAAATGAATTGTCCCACCTCCCCTGCAATCAGGACATCAAAATGCAAGAGGGACTTGAGAAACAATTTATCCTCCCAATCAAAGATGACTTCCCCACCTACTGTCCCTCTCAGATAAACAAACCTTTAGCATCCATGAAGCCCCACTAGTAAGACCCCTCCCTTGCCCATAAACACCGGCAAAAAAGAGCTGCAACTCCTCAGCTGGGCTGAACTGGACACCCTGCCTTCCCAGGCTGGCCCACAGTGTGCACATGAGCCTAGCCCTGCCCATCACATACGTGTCATGCTCCAGAAGGACAACAATACGATGCATGTGCAGCCACCTCTGCCAGAAGTTGGCATCCATGGAAAGGATAGGCTTCCAGTAGGAGGCAAACTGGGAATGGCTTGAGTCTGACCCACTGTGCTGCAGAGATAATACCTGAGAAAATTGCAGGATAATATTCAGCATGAAAGTTCTCCACCCAGAGAGAGCAATCATTTCCCTAGCAGCTGAGCTGCTGTAGGCCAAGAAGGCCACATCTCTGGGTTTGGGCAATTTCCTCTGAACAGAGTAAGTGTGTTCACATTGAAACAGGCAGCACAGCGTAAGCAAAAATACATTAGGCTCCTGAAATGTCAAGTTAATTAGGAATTTAACTACTTAGCATCAAGTAAATCAACCATGAAAAAGATGGCATATGTAATGGTGTGCCTTCTGATTGAGAGAGGGATATATGGCTTGTGTCAGCAAAGTAATTAAACACTGAGATTACTCATCTGAAAGTGCTCAGGCAAATGGGTGCCAGAATGGGTGGCATTGGGCAACTCTAATAGGTTTGTATGGTGCCACTGATTCCACCAACTATGGCAACTCTGCTGACACAGAAATACAGTGGTGGTTAGCCATAAGATGGGATGTTCCAGATATACTGTGGGATACATAACCCTATATAACCCTGGAAACAGTACTAGGCAAACCTAAAGAAGGGCTTACACAGTAAAATAAAAGGGATAGTTCTCTGAAGTTAAAGCTCCCCTAGCTATAAGATCTGCTAGTCCTCTTCCACCTATGCCAAGGACCCTGGTAGCAGGGAACAGATAATATGCTGGCTCTTCTGCTTACTGAGTTTCAATGAGCTTGAATTTTGCAGTGGACACTACCAGCTCATATTTTGTTTAGTTTCTGCTGTGCAGATGACAAGTATCTCTTTTGCACCTTCCACATGAGTGCTCAGAGCAATGAGCCTATTAAACAACTATTCAGCATATCATGTATCTTCACCTGACAGGACTGAGCTACATCTCCAGGGCACTGGTTGCACTGCCAGCAGCAGCTCCATGCCTATGGGGTATCCACTGAAAAAGCACAGCAAAAGCAAGCGTGTCAGCCTTCCTATCAAGTCTCACACATCACAGCACTGCAGGAGAAGCTTTCACAGCACACTTAAGTTGTTTGGCTTAGAGGTGCAGCTGCAACAGTGAAGACATAGAGTGATGTCTCAGAGGGGGAAATGTATGGCATGGGATGTTCACTGCACCACACCTGAACTCTCTGGCTGAGCAGGATAAGATGAAGACAAGATGAGCAAGAGATAAAGCCTGAGGGGAGAGGAACAGGCAGGGGAGACAACCTGTCCCACATTAGAGAGAGAGGGAACATACCGGAGTGGTGGAGCCAGGGGGGATGTAGAAGAGGGGCACCCCATTCTTGGTGCTCTCAGGAATGGTAAAGTGTTCTGGGACTGTGTCAAAAGACTGCAGATGTACCAACATCTGATCTGTTTGGTTGATGCTGGAAAAGAAGAGGCAGTTAGCCACAAAAGCCCACATCCTCCCCGCTGCTGCCCCAGTCAGCACAGGGCTTGCACAAACTGCACTCCCTGTGTCCTGGGAACCCATCTACACCAACAGAGTTTTCTCAGGCTAGGCTGTGATTCCATGTCCAAGTGCAAAGTGTGTGTTAAAGGGGCTCCAGTGTAGCAGCCTCATACATACAGAGGATGATCAGAGCTGGAAATGAAGTGCTAGAAAAGGAATCTACCGAACAGCTGGGACTAACAGTCACCCTGGCCAGAAAAGGGTTGTGACCCACAGGCACTTCAGCCCCAGAGACATGTGTGATGTATTTGCTGCTCCCAGTGTGACCATGCAGCACAGCTGCATGGGTGTGCTGTAAGAACACATGACCTCCATGGGATGGCAGTCAGAGGTAGGGTTTGCAACCTAGGATCTGGAATCAGGGACAGCAACACCCTCACCCTGAAGCATTATTACAAACTAGATCACAGACCAGTTCGAGTTTTTCCCTTGGCTAGACAGCAAGCTTGTTACCAGTCATACCCCTTCCTCAGAGCACGTTCCTTTTGAATCCTGGATTGGGATGGCCACCCCCAAACCCTCATCCTAGCATGCCAAGAAAGGAATGACTTGGTTACACTGGAAACTGCTGGGCATGGTCCAGCTCACCTCTGTAAGGTGTTCCAGAAGCGGCGGATGACTGTGGTGCGGTACAGACTGGTGATAGGCTTCCTCATGGTGCAACTGATGTCATGCAAGATGTCATAGCTTCCCTCCATGGTCACTTCCACCCAAGTGCTGCGTTTTGATGGGTCCAGGGGCCAAGGTGTCACAGCTAAGTACTCAATCCTCATGTTATGCTTCCAAAGCAGCACTAGTTTCACCTCCAGCTGAGACCCACCTGCATGGGAGCAGAAGAGCAAGTTCAGATGTTTGTTCTGTACACATCTGAGCTTTACCTCTGACCACGGATTCATGAGTACCATGAGACTGTTTGATTGCTGAGGGGAACAAACTAATCTAATAACTATTTGCTTTAGCTGAAGTCACTCTCTCTCCTCTCCAACTGAGGAAGGCTTTGCTTGCACTGAAGCGTTTAGCAAAGAGTTCTCAATTCTTTAGGTGTACATGTACTACCTACACTAGAGAAGGCAACTGAAACTCAGAGGAGGTGCTGACATTTGCAATGGGCTCTCTTCTTCACAGCCTTGTCTTTGTTTCCAAGAAAACTGTTGCTTTGGACAGATGAGCAAGGTCATTCAACCATAAAGTTTTGTCATCCACACTGCAAAGTTAATCCACCCCATCGCAGAAACACACAGATCTGAGGGACACAGATCATAAACAACCTGGAAGGTGAAGCCTAATTCTTGAGTTAATCTCTATTCATCCTGCACAGACTGTATTTCCTGCAATCTAGAACTTCAATCTTCAAAGCTTCTCACCATGTTTACCTTGTCTTCCCAAAATTAAGATGTTAAAAATGAATATTCACCTATTCCTCAAACTGTACATTTTAACCTTTTCCTTTAAGCAAGCCTGTCTAACAAGATTAACGGAAACACCTGACAGCAGGCCTCACTGAGCCAAAAGAGCAGAGAACTGTCCCACTCCTGCTGACTGGGCATGTGTATTTGTACTGAAACATCCCAGGGAAACACATGACCATGCTGCGATTTCAACTGCTCGATCATCTATTCTATGTCCAGCCTGCTCTATAGTTTGCCAGACTTGCAGGGTTTGTGTGATAAGTGATTGGATGTGCTGGAAACCTTCTGAACAGATCATCAGCCTGGATGCTCTGTTTCCTGCAGAGTTGCATTTGCTGCTGTCATAGGCACATCATGCCATCCCCTTCATGGGCTGATTGAGCTCCACTTTAAAGCCATCCTTTTGCTCTCACGATCCCTGCTGGGAGGCTCTCTCAGAGCACTCTTCCCCCATCAATGTCTAGAAGAAACCTTCCAGTGTACCTGCCAAATTCATGCCTGATTGTTTTGATTAAATTATTTTTATTCTGAGAAGTTTCATTTCCATAACATTGACAAGGAGTGTGCACTACTAAGAAATCCTTACCCAGTTTCAGCTGTTACTGTGACAGAACATTCATTCCCCTTAACAGACCCGGCCCTTCCTGCACCTTCCTGGTTCACCTTTCTTGAACAAAGACAATCAAAAGTGTATGCTATATTTTACCTGTACTTCATCTGGGGGATTAGTAGGATTTTATTTCAGGTCACTGATATTTTCTACAGTGGATGGGTTTGTGTTATTATAAATGCACTTGCCAGGATTGCACCATCTGTTGTTTCCTATGAATATTGTCTTGTTTATCACAGAGGCTAAACAAGAATATATAAATTCATCTC
The DNA here is from genome assembly GCA_013400955.1 of Drymodes brunneopygia. Classification (NCBI taxonomy): domain Eukaryota; kingdom Metazoa; phylum Chordata; class Aves; order Passeriformes; family Petroicidae; genus Drymodes; species Drymodes brunneopygia. The sequence continues at coordinate 1,507,555 of VZTZ01045102.1, read as the reverse complement.
TTCATTTCATACTGTCACTTCACTCTTATTGCTTTAGGGCTCATCCACTGCTTTCTGCACAATATTTTGGTTCTCATAATAAAGCCCTTCTGCTTCATCAACAGCAAACATGATAAGTAAATTCCCACATTTTTGCTTAGATGATAAATGAAAATATTTCCGACTTCCACCTCTGTTTCCATTAGTCATCCTGGCTTCACTCTTATGATCCCACACAAGCAAAACTAAAAAGACAGGCAAAATATTTACTTAGTTTGAAGTTACACCTAGATTAATTTTTAGCTTTTTCTTACTGCAAAGCAATCTCTTTCTGGTTCCTGACTTTACAGCCAATAAATTTTTTTCTACTTTGATTTCCTTCACAAAGTCCATCTCTGTTTTTTCAGAAAGCTCACTTTCTCTTCTCAATTCCTGTCACTAGAGAATAGCCATTCTCACTGGCCAGCTAGTGCCCAGCCAGTTTTGGTGCTGCACTGGTACACAGAGGAGGATGATGTTTTGAAAACCGTCCTCCAGGCTGCCCTAAGCACAAAATAGTCAGTGAGAATGTTTCTTTTGTTTGTTACAGAGGGAGATCCCCCCACAATGTCCCAGAAAGTAAAAGGAGAAGAACTGGGCTCCATTACACACCACAACCCTGTAGCTTCTTTCCCTTCCATACCTCCCAATCCTTTCCCTTTCACAAGCACTTCTGCATTCCTAACTAAGCAAGCTGCCTCCTAAATAGCTAAATATTTAAAAATCAAAGAGTGAGGGTAACCAGAGCACTTATAAATATCACAAACAACCTCTCCAGGCAGCTCTGAGCACAAAACTAGCTATTTATTCTATTTTGCCTTTGGTAAAGTGAAGGAGAAAAGTGACAGTGTCAAAGTCCACAACTGCACTTTTCCCCTCTTGCTTCACAGCCAGCTGGCTCCTTAACAACCTTTAATTGGCAAGTTTTGGCAATCCAGGTTAATTAACTGTTCTTAGTTACACACTTCTCTGTAGAATGGCTCAGAGAACCCTGATTAGCCAAACATGCTTTTCCTTAGCAAAAGCAGTGTTAAATGTCTAAATGTCTTGATCATCTCTCAACTCTACTTTAACCTGTTAGTTCAGCATATTTTTCAGCAATTCCCCAGAGCATTGAGCCTTTCCAAAGTATTAAGTAACATTATCTGCTACTCGTCTGAAGGCTGCATATAAATACATTCAATGTTTTTGATACCTCTTACATTTCATTTTTAGATTTCTTCTAGAAATACACAGGAACATATTTCTGGCTCAAGGAGCCCCTGAGTTGCAAAGAGCTAGAGAGGGCTCAAAGGAAGAAAAAAGGAAAGGAGAATGGAAATCATCATCATGTATGTTTATCCTGCTCTTACTCCTCCCTGTGCACCTGCCCATAGTTATTCACCACAGAAGGTCACTCTGATTCAGCAGCTGCTCTTCTGCTTTCTGCACTTGTAGAAATGGGAGACCAATCCATTTAGCATTCCAACCAGTAAAAGCCAGCAGGCAAATACCTGGAGGAAAATGCAGGGAGCATGGCAACATGTGGTGATATTTCTAATACATTCCTCCAGAGTGCAGGAATCCACTGCTTTACAATATACTGAGCCAGAGGTTGTAGCTACACCTTTGTGCAAAAAGATATAACATGAACTTGTCTGACTGCTTTTTGAATGATTCATACCTGGTGAATGCTCTTCCAGCATTTCTATATAGGACTACACAGTCACCAAAAGCACTTCAGCATTGCTGCCAGATTAAAGAGAAAGGCTTTTTATCCAGCGCTGTTCAAGCTTTAAGTGAACTTGTGCACAGAAGAATAAAACACACTGGAACAGGAACAGACTTGTCACACTGTTTCACAGACATTCCTAGACAAGGAGAGTGCAATGGATCTAATCTGCCTGGATTTAAGGGAAGTAATCTCATGCCATACCTACATTAGTGAAAACAATCTGCAGGCATTACTAGAACAGTTGTCTCACGGGGAAAACTTAGAAGATAGTTAATTTTAACAGAAAAATCCTGAAACAAGAAATTAGGGAGATTCCTGTAAGACCAACTTTAGAAATCATCCTACCTAATATGATTGCTAGCAATCTTCCCCCCCAAAAAGGTGATCTATATCCATTCAGTTTGTAAGAGGCATCAAGGCAAAAGAACTGCAATTCCCAGGCATCACACAGGAACAGGGAGGTGAACTGAGCAAGATGAATTTATGAGTACTATCATGTGAAGGACAGCATATTTAGGGATTACTAAACAAACAAAACCCAATAAAACACCCTCAAGGACTCATCAGCTGAAAGAATAGGTATATGAAAGATTCAGGGATTTCTGCAACACAATCATGGAGAAAGTTCATGTGACTTCTGGTCTATCATATTTGGTATTTTACTCCAGAAGCAGGGAAGTATTAACACTGCTGAACAAGGCACTGATAAAACCACACTTACAAGACTCTTATCAACTGTTTTGAGAAATATGAGATCGAACTGAAAAGAAAACAACTTAAGGGGAAAAAAAAGCTATTAACCTGAATAAACAAAACAGAAAGCATGCCCTTACAAAAGAAAGGTGAAGTACTGGCTTGCTTAATATTAACATGCCAAAAGGTTACAAGGAGAAAGATGTTAAATATGTTTGTGCAAGTCAGAGAAGGAGGATAAACTTAATTAAAAATAATAGTTACACAGGTCTAACTTGGTCTCAGGGAGTTTAGAAAGGAAGCTAAAGAAAGAGCAATGAAGCTCTGGGACAGCCTTCCAACCAGAGCAGTGGCAGAAGGGATTTACATGTTTTTTAGGCAGGCTACAGTAAATTAACAGAAAACATCACATGGCAAGTTTGGAATGGTTTTGGAGTTAGATCACGGACTTTGATTCTCTGATATAAAACACATTCTGTGTACCAATAAGCTTGGATTTGGATTTTTTCATCTCCCCTTCAGTTCAAGTACTACACTAGTCACAGCTGAAGATGGAAATCTAGGTAGGATTTACTGGCACTCCTTAGGATAATCAAACCCCTCAAGGCCCCTAGTCAGCAGTGAGTTCTCACACTCCAGGTGTCATGTCTAGTGAGTCAGGTAAGAGAAGAGGATCACTGGAAGGTTTTATGGTCTTCTAGAAGTGATCATGGTCCTGACTGATCTGACATTTTCACATAATAGCCTTGTTTCGCCCAATTTCTTCCTTTGGAAGACTGTAGTTTGGAGGCATTAAGCCTGTTATACCAAAAGGCTCAACTTCATGTTAGTATTTTGGAGTGCATCTAGCAAAGAACTAGAAAGGAATGAAAAAAAGGAGAAATATAATGAAATCTCAAAGAAACTGTGGAAACCCCAGTTCTGCCACTAGTTTCAATTGTGGGGAATCATTTCCAAGATACAGAGCATCACTGGCTGTCACTCCCCAGGCACAGCCACAGAGGGTGGGCCTGGCAAATGCAGAACTGCACAATAATGGGCAGCCCTGCATCAGGCAATTATTCATGAAAACAGAGTTTGGGGAAAATGGCTCCTTCCTCCACAATACCACCACTCTGCTGAGACAGCAGGCCCTGTGTTTTCCTCTAAGCAGCTCAGAACAGAGTCCTATCTGAGTCTCCAGCCCTCAAGGCAGCAGAGTCACCTTTTGTGATGTTGACCTCACGGATGCTGTAGCCCTCGCGCAGCCGGACCGAAACGATGCTCACGAGGTCGGCGTGCACCTCCTTCTCTGTGTGCTTCTTCCTCCGCATGGCCAGCGCTGGGTTGCTGCTTGCAGACACCAGGTGCTCATTGAACAGCCTGTGCTGGGACACTGCAAATGGCAGAGATGGGTTTGTGAGGGAGCAGTTCCCCTGAGCCCCGTCCTGCAGCAACAGGCCTCCCCAAGAGCTTCATGAAAGCTGCCAGGAACACTCGCTGGCCTGAAGAACAGTACATCCTTCAGGCACCACTTACACCCACTCCCGATTCTGCAATACAGCAAACAGGTTCCTTAGTGTGGCCAAGAGGCCTGGGAAAGGGACAGGGTAGGGTGTCAGGCACTTCTTCCTCTGGGACAGCTTTTGTAACAAGGCACGCACTGGAATTCCACGTGCAGCCTAGACAGGCAGAAACTGCACACCTGTTTCAACACACAGCAAGCTTTGGGGCATTATCCATTTCCCTGAAAAACTCTGAGTTCCCAGGTGCTTTTTAAAAGGTATCGGGATGTGGAGCTTAAACCACTAACAGCTGATCTTTTTAAGATTCAACATTTCCAAGTCCCAAGCCAGCTCTCTTCAAACTTGCCAGTTTACGTGGCTTTTGCTGCCAAGTTACAGAAAGAGCAGATGGCACCAGCATATAGGTGGGACATGAAAGGGTGTTTCCATGTTTTACTGGTAACTAAACTAATCTCTCCTGGCACACCCTCAGTCACTAACAGTCACAAAATAACAACAGCCAGGAGAGGCATTTGGGACAGTTCTCAGGGGTCTAGTTTTTCAATCCAAACTGCCATCTGCAAGCCCTGTTAGGACAAGCTCTAAAGAATATCCCCACCTGCTGCTGTGCACGGAAGGGTGGGCAAGAGCTTCTGACCCCCTCCAAGTCACAACGGGCCTGGGGAATGGTGGAAAATGGAACCCTTGTTTTCCCTGGTCCACCCAATTCCAGGAACCAGGAGGGGATTCACAGGTGAGGCTGTGTGACTGATGTTGCCCAGAGCCTACAGACGGCATGACAAGGGAGAGTATCAGCATAACCAAGCCTGGGGAGTCACCCCAAAGAGAGGTGCTCTAAGACATCCATCTGCTGGAAGAAGGACATGCACATTCCTCACCACAGTAATACTCTGGATTCAGGGACTCCCCAGTACGCAGAAAGGAGTACAGTAGAAATGCCTTGTGATACACATTCAGATCCAGGCTCAGGGGATCCAGCTCAGGGCACGTGGAGAGGTAAGCACCAAAAGTGGCCATGGCAATGAATTTCATCAGTTCCACATTGGGAACATGGCCAAAGCTGCAATCATAGGAGTAGACACCGCCCACCTGCAGGATGGATAAAGGAGATGCCTGAGAGAGAATAGCAGTGCTGAGGACAAAGCAGACAGCTGGTCAAGGACTCAGGCAGAGAAGGTCCCCACTTCTCCTCTGGAGGTGAATGCCACTACCACCAACCCACCTGCCTCCCTCTGGTACCCACAGTGCCAGGTGCCAGCAGACATACCTGCACAAAGGAGCAGGCCACGGTGCCACTGCGCAGCTGGTTGAGTAAAGTCTCGCACACAGCCACGTCAGGGACACTGGTCACACCGTCCGTAATTATTATAATACCTGTAAACAAGGCAGCATCTTAGTGCATCTTCCATCTTAAACAGCTATCATTCTCCCAGTAAATCCACCAGACATAAAGTTTAGGCAGGGCAAAAGTAGAAGGAAAATCCTGAGGCCGGTTTAGAGCTTCCAAAGCATTATGGAGCCAGCAAACATCCTGATTAGGTACAGCACAGCACACAGAAAGGGCACAGCTCTTCACAGCCCAGGCTGCCCCAAACAACAGTCACAGCTGTACTGCCTCACAAACTCCCCAACACTGACACACAGCACTCAGCACAGCGTGGTCCTCCCCATTCCCACCACAATTCGTCCCCAGAATGCAGAGTAAAAGGCTGTGTTGAAATTTCATCCCGAACAGAAAGGTCCATGCACACACCAGCCCTTAGAAAATTAACCTCAGCCCGTGGCAGGAGGAACACAACCGGGCTTCGCAAACAACCGGGCAAACCTTAACCCCAAGGACGCGGCCAACCTGCGCTGGAGTTGGAGGGCAGCAGCTGCAGGGCCAGGATCCCCTGCCGGACCATGCTGACCAGCCCAACATCAGCAGTGACCACAGACACGCTGGGCTTCCTCCCAGATGACTCCTGCATGTCACCAGGGCTCTCTTGGCTCAGGGGGGATAAATCCACCTGGAAAAATTTAAAAAACCCACAATGCCCCATGGGGCAGATTTCAGCCTAACTCTAGTTCTCACTCTTCCAAACTCCTTCAGTCTGGCAGTCCCATGGTACTCTGGAGCACCACAGCAGATTCCACTCGTAGCTTTAACTTCCAGTTGCTCTTAAAATCCTGGTCACTTGGGCCCCTTGGAACAGCTGGGCAAGGCTGCTTGAAGGTGGAGGGACAGCATGCTCAGAGCTTTATTCTACGCTGATTTCTCATAGAAGGGGAAATATGAGACACTCTGGGGTCACTAAAACTCCTCTGTGGAGCAAAGCAGTTCCCAGGTAAAGAGATGGTGAATACCTCTTTCTCCCCTTATCTTTTAGTAGAAGCTGCAACTATTCAGCACGTACTTAATCAACTCTATTCAGCCCAGAAACACTGGAGAGGCAGAGACAGCTACAACTCACTTGTGAAGCTCTGAGGCAGAGGAGGCAAGGAGGCACATAAAGACAAAGTCTAGTGCCTATGCATTTAACTCAAATGGCCCTCGTTATGTAGTGTTGATATAAACAAATGCAGGTAGGTTTCTGCATCTTCTATGAAAAATATCCCCTAGGCAAAGCCTGAAATTTGCATAATTACACCAGTGAGAAACCTGCTGTATTCATAGTGCCTTAATCTCCATAAGGCTCTGGCAGTTCAACCCTGTAATAAAACATTGCTTCATTTTTACTGCTAATGCAGAGAATGACTGAGACCCCCACTCTACAAAGCTACAGATTATTGGAGCTGGGAAAAGAAAACTAGAACTAACTAAACTTTTGTGATGCACAAATGGGAGCACTCTGTGCCTGCAAGCAAAAAATATTGACTATCCATCACTTTAATTTGCCAGATGCCTTAAATTCAGACACTTGTTAACAATGATACAGCCAGCGCAACTTCAAAACTGCAAAAAGTTTCAGTCCCTGCCCTTCCCCTGGGGACCTCCACCTCCACCCCACAGCCTGTGGCAGGACTCACCAGTCCCTCTGGCCTGCAAGAGCGTCACTCTCCTCCATTTGCATGGAAGAAGTTACAGGGCAGTTTACCAGGAGAGAAGCACTGCGTCAAGCAGGAATGCATACAATGCACTGCAAAAACACCATCTGGACTCACCAGTTGAGCTATTTACTTCTGGCAATCAATTTTCTCTTTCAGGACTGGCAGTCTTAGCATTGAAACATACAAATCTCAGCTAGAATGTGAGATTCCAAGCACTTCAGATATGCAATTGCAATACATCACCAGTAGCCTCTCAGTCATCTGATTTTGGGACTATTTTTTTTTCTTTTTTGCCCAAACTCTAATAACTAATGCTAACTAAGGACTAAATAACCTCAGCCAGGCCAACAATGACTTTGACTGCAAGAAGATCAAAAGCAGCATGGCCAGTAGGTCGAGGAAGGTGATCTTTAAATGTCCCTTCCAACCCAGACCATACTAGGACTCTATCATTAATTTGCTGATACATACATCCATGGCTACTAAGCAGAAGCTGTCACAGATTTCAAGGAGTACTTGAAAAAACAGGCTGTTTACTCCATTTCATGGCTAGTTTTCACGGCAACAAGAAGTATTTTCATTCAAGAAATGTAACATGGGCTAAGGGCATATTCACAGCTATTTATAGATTAATAATATGGACAAAATCACCTCTTCCACCATCTTCTTCAGAGAGAAAGCACATCCTACCACTTCTCCCATGAGGTACAGTCAGGCCATCTTAACTGCACATTAACTTTGGGGAAGGTAACCATCCTCAGCAGTCCTTCTAAACACTTAATGGTTCTGCTTTCTCACTGTCCACTTCTCATACTGGATCCCACAATGTTATCTCACCAACTTCTTAGCTGCTCCTTCTGCAGACCTGTGCTGCTGTTTCTCTTGCCACCCCACTCCAGAGGGGCCTCAGAGTGCACATCTCCAGGAAGCCAAGAGAGCCCAGCAAGCTCTGCCCTTCCTTACCTGCGGTTTGGGCTCATACTGCTGCTGAAGCATCTCTGCCACTTTGTTCTCAAAGGCACAGAGCTGTGTGTAAACTTGGTGCAGAAAGGCCTCACGCTTCGTCTCATCCAGCTGACAGCCCTGGAACAGTACCTGGCCCAAGGACACAAGTGTCAGTCATCAAGTTAAGATGTTATAGCACCAGCCCCCAAGATGGTACACAGGAACACACTTCTGCACAGTGAGGTTCAAACACGTCCCTGACAAAGCACAAGGTCACTTCTCTCTCTCTCGCTGCTCAGAGACAACTGCCTGTGAGCAGTGGTATCTCATGGCATCTGCTGTGCATCCCATAGCAGATGCTTATGTGACACTTGGGCAAGAAACTTCTACTTCATTTGACTTTCTCCAAGATAAGCAGTTATTAGGAGAAAGTGAAGTGGAATCATTGTTAGAAATCACCAACTGTAGTCTGATGCTTCTAAGGAAGGCCTGTTTGTTCTAATCTACCTTACCTATAGACTGATCACATTATCTTCCAAGAGGAACAGGAAATAAAGAAAAGAAACAATTAGAGTGGACACTACAAAAGAGGCTGAGTGATGTGACAGAGTAAGCCTGCCACCACAGAAACCCCTCAGGGTGACAGGCATGACACCTGTGTTTACAGACGTCGTTCTGGTACAGGCAATCCCTGTCCACAACCAGAGGCAAAAAAGATACAACATGCAGACAAAGACCTCAGCAGACTGGTGAGTGCTGCATGTTATCCACATTCCCTTGGCCTCATAAGGCGAAGACCTCATAGTGACACAGGAGAAATAAATTATTATCACAGACAATCTTTCCTGGATGGGTGATACACACATATGCCTTTTCCTCCATAAAAGAAACATAATTATCCAGTGGTACCCAGAAATCACAGTTCACAGCCTCATATACAAAGTCAGAATTTAGAGAGGTCCAAAGAATTAAAATGTAGCAACTTCAGAGTGCTCAATATAGTGTAAATAGTGGAGATACAGAGGCACAGCACGGTGTCTGCAGGATTGCTGGACAAGATGACACATAAAACATCAATGGCACATGGAGAAATTCCTGCTACACTTACTCCAGTAGCACCTCAGAACAGATCAAAGCGATGGCCACGCTCCTCAGGTACAACACAAACCCTGGCAGAAGGCTGGGGCAGGGAGGGCTGGGGAAGGGGTGGGAGGGAACAAGTACAGACTAACAAGCTCCTCCTGTTACCAAGCACTTTCCCTGGTATTAGCAAAGGGATGAAATACGCCACCATAAACACATGAAAATATGTGAAAATACTGCGAGGTGGAAGAGATCAAGGATGAAGTTCAAAAACAACACCAGCCCCATAAACCAGACTTGAATGTATTAAACAGACCTGCCCTGACAGAAGTAAAAATCTCACTGATAAATCTCAATACTGAGGCTGGCTGCTGCCTCCAGCAAGAAGCAGCATATTCAGACCAGTGTGAAAAGAATAAAGTTTGTAGGAAGAGGCAATTATCTTTGAATCAACCACTGCTACAGAACTGGAACAGACAGACAAGCTTTTCGTCATACAAGCTCTGCTTGAATGCTTCAAGCTAATTAAAACAGGCAAAAAGAATTAATCAACAGAAATTAAAAACCAAAACAACTCCCAAACAACAAAACAAGAACAACAACAAGAACAAGAAGCAGTACACATTCGACATGAGGCAAATACTCCCTGTGGCCCAATTCTAAGATCATGCCTGAGGGCAGCATTCTCCAGGGAAACCTCTGCTTCCTGCCCAGGAAGGAGAAGTTGCTCACACACACTTCTGCATCACACCAGGCCACGTGTTTGAGTGAGACAAGTCTGCAGCATCACAGATAAGAGAGCCCAGCTGCCACCTGGTCCCGCTTTCCTCAAACTCACAGGACACCTGCACAGCACAGCAAGCTGCTCGTGCCATGCAGAGGGAGAGCCTGAACTTTACCTGGTGGGACTGCAGCCCAATGATGGAGGAATACACCTGGATGGTGACAAAGATTTCGGGCTGGTAGATAATGTCTGAACCAGGGATACGAAAGGGTCTTAATAATCCCACCAAGCATCGGGAAAGGGCGTGAAACACTTCATCAAAAATTATCTCCCCTGTTGAGTCATCCTATAGAAACAGAGAAAGGAACATCTTTTTCATCTTCTAGGACCTTCAATCTCATTGTTGGTTGTCCCACTGGCAGAGTCAACAGCAAACATCCTTCTGCAATGGCAGCTGGATTAAAGTGACAACTCCTGTAAACAGAAGTCACGCATTGAGCATGCAATGGAGAAACAGGATTTGTCATTAAGTTCCCAGCCAGGAGCACAGCATGGCTCCCTCCTGGGAAAAGCAAGAAGACTGGCACTAAGCAATAAGCCCTTTCTCAGCAAACAGATATGGGTTTCTGTTTTAATGCAGAACACCCCAGAGAGGCAGCTTCTGCTCTTACCACAATCCCCGTGGAAGGGCTCAGATCAAGCTCAATCACAAAGCGGTACTGGCGGGCCAGGAAGGTGACCCGTGTAGAGGGGACCAGGAGGTAGGGCCTGGGCTGGACCGGTTCGTCTGGCTGCCACCCATTAGGCAGGATGCTGAGAACATCAAGCTCATTTTCTGACTTCACCTGCCAGAACAAGCAAACGGTACATGAGAGAAAATCAAGCCACATTAAAGGTAGAATCAAAGAAAGGAATGGGGCTCAAACACTCTGCAGGGTGCAGGTGCTGCACCAGCCGCGGTGACACCATCCAGCCCTGAGCCCCAACTCACCAGCTCAGGCTCGGGCACGGCCCGGATGACCTGGTGCAGGCGGCTGAGGACCCAGGCGAGCCGCACGTTGCGGGAGATGCG